>NAGG01000984.1:0-22796 GCA_003031705.1 Calonectria naviculata | reverse complement strand
CCCGTCTTCTTGGTGGCCTTCGATCGCAACCCACCCTCCCGCCACCTCATTGGTTCACCCATCCGTTTGGCCCTCCCTCAGCAACCCACGGAATATCGGCGCTGGTGAAGCCGGGCACTGCACCACACTTGCCCGCACTGCGCCTGCAGCCAAAACCTTCAGGGCCAGTAACATTAGCACCCGCCCACGGTAGCAGGCATCAGGCTTTTAGCGGCAGCATTGGCAACAGCCGCAATCCAGCCCATCGGAGCCGGCCAAAACGTCAAGTGTCTTCGACGCCGACAACCACCCAAAATTTCTACCGTGAACGACTCGCCATCGTCCACCAAGGCCGCCGCTTTGCACGCCGCTTTCCCGCGCATTGAAGCAGCGCGTTCAGGGGTTTTTTTTAGCGCATAATTCTCATTACACGCGTCTCCTCTCGCCGCTCTCCGCCCGCCGCAATGGCCATGTCCCTCGGCGCTGGCTCGACCCAGCTCAGGAGTCACATGTTTCGCTACGCAATTCGAGGTCGCTGCACCAACTGTGCCGCCACTCGCCCATCCGCCCTAACAACGCTGCGATCGCGATGCCTACCACGGCTATCTGCCTCTCCTGCCTCAATTCGCAACTTTGCCTCCAATTCGGGCAAGAGACCTCGATTCTCCCAGCGCCTCGGCGAGGCCATGCGCAACACCAAGATTCAATGGTATCAAATCCCTGTCGGTCTGGGGATCGGCTTCCTAGGCCTTGTCCAGTTTTACAAGGTCTCCAGTAGGGAGCAGGAGAAACGGCGGGAGCTTGAGGATGGCTTTGCGGGTGCAAGGCATCCCAAGCCGCGCCCTCGAATTCGCCCAGATGGACCATGGTGAGTAACTATTCAACGCTCTCCAATTCTCTTGCTTTAGCTATGATCCCGTCGCTCACACATTGCCAGGCAAGTACAAGTCATGTCAACTCTCCCCCTTAAGGCCATTTCCCGCCTTTGGGGAAGATTCAACGAATTGACTATTCCCTACTATCTGCGGGTTCCTGGTTTCAAACTCTACTCTATGGTCTTTGGTGTCAAGTAGGCCCACTCAATCCCACAACATTCCACAACCATGCTAACAGCCTCAGCCTTGATGAGGTCGCCGAACCGGATCTTCACGTATACCCCAACCTTGCTTCGTTTTTCTACCGAACACTCAAACCTGGCGCCCGCCCCCTCGACCCCAACCCAAACACACTCCTATGTCCGTCAGACGGCAAAGTTCTCCAATTTGGACAGATCCAGGGCGGTGACATTGAGCAAGTCAAGGGTATGACATATAGCATCGACGCTCTCCTCGGAAAGAACACGCCTACTCCCAGCATCACTGGCACTTCATCTGGCACATCCTCGCTCGAATCGAGTCGGACACTCCCGGAACTCTCTGGTGACGAAGAACTGGTTAAGCAGGACGAAGACTTTGCTAAGGTCAATGGCATCGCCTACACCCTGCCCGATCTCCTCTCTGGTAACTCTAGTGCGAAGACTGGTCCCTCAGTCGCAGACGAATCAATCCCCGCTTCACCTGGCATCGAATCTGAGGTCCGAGCCGAACTAGCACTCGCAGAGCGGCCATGGTACGATCTACTTCAACCCGATAAGAGTACATCTCTATACTATGCCGTTATATATCTGGCCCCTGGCGACTACCACCGATTCCACTCGCCCACTAACTGGGTTGTCGAACGACGCCGTCATTTTGCTGGCGAGCTTTATAGCGTTTCCCCTTACCTCCAGCGAACTCTCCCCGGTCTTTTCACGCTCAACGAACGAGTAGTTCTGTTAGGTCGGTGGCGATGGGGTTTCTTTAGCTATATCCCCGTCGGAGCCACCAATGTGGGCTCCATCAAAATCAACTTCGACCGAGAGCTTCGAACCAACAGTCTATTGACTGATACCGCCGCTGATCTTGCAGCCGAAGAAGCAGCCAAGCGAGGTGAACCATACCTAGGCTTTGCGGAAGCAACATATGAGGCAGCTAGCCCTGTTCTGCGGGGCCATGCGCTACGACGAGGCGAGGAAATGGGTGGATTCCAACTCGGCAGCACAATCGTGCTTGTGTTTGAAGCCCCAGCAGAGAAGCGAGACAAAACCAACGAGCCCAAGGGATGGAAATGGGCCGTAGAGAAGGGACAAACAGTAAAAATGGGACAGGCCCTAGGCCGTGTAATCGACGAGTAATTGATGCCGGTGTATCAATGTATAAGAAACAGATAAAAGGGGGAAGCATATTGCAGCATACATCTCACATATGAAAGAGACAAAGATACCAATATTTTGGAAATTAACATGATTCTTGACGCATACGTACCTCACCGCTGATATTTATCTCGCAAAGCAACGCCACCCTGACAATTCCCTCACCAATTCTCTCATCAAGGAAATATCAACATTGCATCTAGAAGTCCGGCCAAAAAGGAATGACTACCTATATTGAGTTCTTTTTTGTTTTTCTGGCATTTTCCAGTGAGGTTATTTCCTCCTGCAATACGTTCAACTGCTGGGAATGATTACTGCTTAAGGTATGTTTCTGGTGATAGATCGCCACGGTCTTTGTAACCCAGTCGTGATCGAGTCGGAGACGAGCACGCATATATCAAGCTTGTTTCACGTAACGGAGAGTATGTTCATAACCTTTATATTTTATTTAAATTTCCCAAGGATTCTAGCTCCATCGCTATTCTAACTCCGCCCAAATGCAACAGACAATCTTAGTCTGGTTTCTGTGACGTCACTCATGTGTACGTGTATATAATGACCACCCTATAGTTTTGAGGTATCTTCTATTCAAGCACCGAAAACCTTGACGCGCTCCTCCAGAGGCTGGAAGGTCTTCTCGCCAGCCTCGCCGGTCTTGCCACCAAAGACAAGCTGGGCGTCGAGCTTCCAAGTAGCGGGGATGCCCCAGGTCTCCTGGACCTTGGCGTCGATGAGAGGGTTGTAGTGCTGGAGGTTGGCACCGAGACCCTCAGCCTCAAGACCGGTCCAGGTGAGGTACTGCTGGATAGCAGCGGACTGGGCAGCCCAGTGGGGGAACTTGTCGCCGAAGGCGGCGAACTTGGCAGCGTACTCGTCAACAACGGTCTGGTCGGAGAAGAAGAGGACGGTGCCAGCAGCGGCCTGGAACATGCTGAGCTTCTGCTCAGTGGCGGGGTAGGCGTCGGCGGGGAGGATAGCCTTGAGGGCGTTCTTGGCGATGTCCCAGAGCTTGTCGTGCTCAGCGCCGAAGAGAACGGCAACACGGTTGGACTGGTTGTTGAAGGAGGAGGGGGTCTGGAGGGTAGCCTCGTTGACAATCTCCTGGACGCGCTGGTTGGAGATGGGGAGCTCCTTGGTCAAAGGGTAGTAGGAGCGGCGCTGCTTGGCCAGCTGGAAGAGGAGATCGGCGGTGACCTTGGTAGCCATTGTGAAGATTTGTGTGAAGAAGGGTTGGGTTGTAAGTGGTGCTTGTGTGTTTGTGTGTGAGTATGGGAGGGAGAGAGAAGCCTGGCAAGAGGAAGATGTTTCTGCTCTTTTATAATTAACTTCTCTTCTTTGACATTCTGTCTGTTTTACCCCCCTTTCACAAACATACTTGGCCCCGCCCTGCCCAATGGGCCATCTGTCGACCGCGCAGGACTCGGAGGATGGAGAAGAGACGGGACCCTAGTCAACTCGGCGGTTTGCAATGCCGTGGGTTGGCTGTCTGACTTCGGCCACCCCCCCGCGGCCCCTCCTCCACGCCACGCCAACCGCCGCAGAAGATGCCCACTTTCTTCCCGAAAAACCTCGTTCACGCACGGAGGCACGTACTCGTGTCAACTCGGAACGGCGAACCAGGACGTGAATCCACGACTCTGCTAATGCAGGGTGCCCCTCAATTATGGCATCAGTCGCGCGCGGTTAAGCCATCCTGGTCCTGTGCTTTGCACACCTCTGTTTTCATGACTGCCAACCCAACCTGTTGCTTAACCCCCCCGGACAGATATGCCTGTTGCTCAGTGACAGGCAGGATCATGACAACCTGCCTGTTCGATACAAGTGCCCTGGCCGCCTGCGAGATGCCGCACAAACGACGTCCCCATTAGCTGCCCAGGAACCCTGAGCAGTCAGTGGGGTCTGTAACGCCAAGTCAAGTCAGGCTGTTCAATCGACGAGGTAAAACCCGGCGACGGTGGCCCAGAATAGAGCGAGTCCGGGCGATGGCACCTAGCATTACTCGATCTCGCAAGCAAGAAAAGCTTCGTCAGGATTTATAAGCGGGGCTGGGGTTCAGTTTGCCGTGCCCATGCGTTTGATTATCGCGCTGAGGTGTCATGGCGGCGGGGCCCTTCCAGAGCTAGCAAGAGTCACAACTCCACCATCCTTTGCCATGAGACAGGCAGTTACCCTGAAGCATTGGGTTTTTTTTTTCTCGGATATGGCATCAGATATGGCATCATCTTTCAAGGAACCAAACAAGTGCTTACTTAGTTTCCTATGGAATTGATTGGGTTTGGGGCTATCAATGATGATCGTTCGGAACTCGGAATCTGCGCGGGCCGTGGTGTTGTGGCTGCCGAGCCTCAACACCAGCTACGTACTCGAATGTGCCTTGTCGGACACGAGGGCCTATCAGGACAAAGGGACCAAGCTTGAGTCCAATTGATAACAAAGAAGTCAGCACGCATGAGATGTCAACCAAGGCATAGTCTAGTAGGCTCCGGATCAATCAACAGACTACAGGCACTCACTCTCCGGAAATACACCCGGTTGAGTCCACCCGTCTTAGTTTCGGCCTCGCCCAACAACCAGCCAGGCCAGAACAGCATCAATAATCTCAAACTAGGCTTGTTTCTGTTCAAGCCATCGACCCCACCCACGCAGGAGATGGCACCATCCCTGGATCGACGACCAACACGCTTTGCTGGATCTGGGACTGCCCGTAGACCGCCTTCTGGTTTGCTTCACCTTGGCTTGCTGCGATCCCCGAGCCCACATTTCACGGGGATTCCATCAATGCCTCAATCCCCGAGCGTCCTTGCTTTTGTAGGGACCGAAGACGTCCGGGAAAATAAGGTTTATCCGGACCACCGAACTCGAAATCAGCAGTCAAAGATGGACCACTCACTGTCAAGGTACCGTACCAACTGGAGTGATAACCTCGCATTCTCTCGAATCGACTAGCACCAGATGGAACGCCACTGTGCCTGCCAGTTACATTGGTTCCTGGACCCACTCTTTCCAATTTTTTTTTTCCCTCGCGCGCGCGTGTTGGAAATCCATTCTGGATTAGGCCCCCACCATCTTCTCTTGCAGCGATTACACGCAGCTGATTCAGCCAGTGAGGGCCCACAGGACTACCCCACCTGGACGAGGCGCGACGTCACTATAGCTAGCGGCAAGACATTGCTTCCAATTCCGGATTTCCGTACACCCTTTCCTCCCTTCCTGAGGTTGCGTTGTAGATACGAAGGGTCTCGAGTTTAGATTTCCTCAATGCGATGACGCCAAACAATGCCCGGATTGGAAATCGAGCCTTAACTGGATTAATTTAAGCAAACAAAACAATGTGTGCCATCACCACACCTACGCCGTAACCACCGGCATCCATGGCGCCTTTCCCCCGTATTATTAGCCATCAAAAGCCGGAACCCGAAGTTCCGGTTCCAAAGTATCGTGGAGGGTAGTTTGCCGTCCGAGGCGTAGAGTCTAATTATATGACCCGCTGCCTAAGCGCGAGGGTTAATGAACTAAAAATACCCTGAACCTCAGCTTAAGGAAAGGGTGTCACATCGGGACGTGGCCACTCTCCAGAGAGCTGAGAGGAAACCAGAGGTGGACATCATTTACATGGATCTCGACCCGAATGGCACTTCACGACTATATAGTGTACTTTCTACTATGCACATACAAATCCATGCGCCCTTTACTGGGATTTTCCTCGTGGTTGATTTGTATGATGTATAGGAGCCTGAGATTGATGCTCGTTTACCCTGACTCCACGTTAATGTTTTTGGAACCACTCAATCACGTTACTACATAAGAACCATGTACTAACTTGACTTGACGGAGCTTTGGAAAGAAGGTGATCTCTGATGACTTGTTTGGTATCTATTGACCAGTAGTTAAGGTAGACATGCGGATATCTAGTCTTTTCTTGAAACGTGGGCCTACATAAAGGATTGCCTGGGATCACGACATATACGCCAAAAAGCATCCCACAATGCATAAACCATGCACATAATAGCCGACTATAGACTCAACAGCAGTGTCGGTTTCTTCTCGAAGCTTGGATGCCTCACGTCGCCATGCGCTCCTTTGTGTGCATTTGATGGAAAGGATTTATGCCGTGACGGCTTCAAATAAGAAGGAAATGCAGCCTCACAGCGCCCTCGCATTTTATGCTTCTTGAGCTCCATCAAAAACGGGGCATGGTGGCTAGGACAAGTCCCATCCATATCCCATTCATGGTCGAAGCGCCGATGAACTTATTCTCCCATTAGGATAGATAACATACCAATCTGGGTAAGATCTACTTTCATCGTGCCATTCGTCAATAGGAATCCCCGAAAATCCGTGGGCGGAAACCTGCTGATATCGGTACACCACACCATTGGCTTCCCCCTCATCACCATGCTCGATGGCCATCGCATCACTGCATGATAATGGCCACGGCAGTAATTATTCTTTTGAGGTACATGCTGACGTATCGAAGGCTACGAAGCCCACCAGCTAATGGAAAAACTAGTCAAAGAGGACTGAGAAGTCAAGGACGGCGCAAATGGTGTCCTTTCACAATACGCATTGCATTTGTCTGGGGCTGTGTTAGGTCCCACTGGTGGGACGACTCTTCCGTCGCTGACGGGGATAACATGCGAGATAGCAGGGCTTAGCGGCGGGAGTCTGTGCATGACAGCTCAGCCCTCGATAGTGTGCTTGGCATTTGCCGAATTGGGTGAACGCTTTTGGGGTCTTTAAGTCAGGCCATGGTGGTGATTTTATACCCGAGACGTCCTCTCTCCTGCAGTTGCGCTTTTTATTATTTATTTTGTTTTTGGGTCGGTTCAAATTATTTGGGCGCTATCCTTAAGATTTTATATTTATTCAAATTCGCGAATCGTAGAACCGCATAATTTGCACATATTTTTTGTTGTCTCTGGGGCCGAACTCATATGATCTATCAGCATAGAATGACCCATTGATTTGGATTGTAAATGTAGCTTCCTCCAGAGTCACAGCGGAAATATCTGCACCATTTGAAGCTACTCTGATACTCTATGTTTAAACACGAAACTATTTTGTGGTTTTGGGGTAAATGGTTTAGGCTTGTGTCTAAGGCTTGACCTAGATGAGTTGATCGATATAGATTTCTTGAAGCTCTAACAGCTTAATATGGTCCTATCATACTTAGGTATCTCTCTTTGGCCTAATGTAATAGTAAAAATTCTCGTTTTTCACTTTTTTTTACTGTTAGTAGCCAAGACGTGCCTCACCGATAATGGATCCTGTTGATCACCATGAACCCAACAACATGCTATGCGAAGACGCTCTTGGTATCTGGGCACTTGTTGAAGTGAATTATATTATGAATTTTAAAGTCGAACCTCCTGGCACTGAGAGTTTTGGATGTTGTTTCCACTTAGTCTCCATTTTGAATTTTGGATTACTACGACCTGGGACACGTTGAGGCCTTGAATGGCCTTTTTTGATGGTGCTACCACAGCCTTGGCGCTGCTGTTTTGAACTTCGAACATTGATGCACTCATTGCAAAACTGATGGATGTGATAGTGACTAGATAAATTCTCAAACAGTCCCATCTTTGAGCGTTTCCGTTGACATCTTATTCATCCATCTTCATTCTCATGTCGCTATAGTTGAGTCTCTTACCCTGCTGTACACTAAGACAAGCCCCTCCTGGTTTAAATGAAAACTTGCTGATCTGGAGCAGTATGCCAAGTCTGGTGCGGCTGTGCACCGCAACCCGACGTTGATCCACCTGTGCATCCTGATTACCTAAAACGGAAAGTGTTCTGTCGCATGGACTGGTGGCAGCGACACTGCGACTACCTTCAAGGGAATTTTATCAACTGTAGTGCTCTTTAATATAAAAACCTTTCTGAGGCGATTGCTATTGTTGCATCATTTTCACATCGCCAGGCCCAGCGCATCTACTTTTACCCAGACAACCGTACTGCCAAACATCTTGCCATCTTATAACACAGACGCACATTTCCCTGAAATATACACAAATGAACGGGCCTCTTTCACTTCCCATTGTTATTCCTCAACAAAGGCCTGGCTCCAGGGAGCGGGGATTTATGGCTGCATATGCACCATCCCTGGAGTCATGCGGTATCGAACAGAGAACCTTCCTGAAGTTCATTGATGATTGCAACGCGGCAATGCAGGGCAACAAGCTTCTGGCCGGTGTGCAAGTGGTCTCACTCGGAGTGGGATTTACTCCGGAATTGATTGTCATGGGCGTTGCGACTGCAGTCCAGGCTGGTGCATACATGGCTAACAAAGGGCATGTTAGGCACAAGTAAGTCTTTTCTATATGATTCAACCATTGTGATAGCTAATTGAACATTTCAAAGGACAAATACCATTTTAAATCAATATAATGAACAACTTTTTCGTCCCAGAGGCCTTTACTGTATGGTTATGAAATATGATCCGCGGCCCGAAGACCGTGAGTCGCTATCTCAGCCCAGATCCAGCAACACTCTCCATAAGATAGGCTCTTTAGCCTCCTCCTTTAGAGAAAATGGGAGAGGAGCAAAACTACACAATCCAATTTCCGGGAAAGTACAAGGTGCCGACAACCTGCCACTATCGATTGCGCCATTGGTATACATAGAGGACCGACGCCAGCACCGAGAATACCTATCTCCCAGCCAGCCTAGTGCAAATGCATCAACTAAAGCAAAAGCTAAAAAAGCCTTCGACTCCTTCAACGATTATCTTGATCGAAGGGCTCGCGCACGTTACGCCGCCGAGAACACAGGCGATGTCCTGAACGTTCCGCTCAGCCGTCCATTTGGGAATCGTTATCTTGATCCTAATCATCCAGCCACGAACGGGGGCTTGGTCGGGCTACTCTCTGGAGGAATGCTGACTTCTGACCCCGAGAAGCGCAGGAGGCGGAAGCAGGAAAACATTAACGAGGAGGAAGGACGAGTGCTGGAGGAGTACCGCCGACAGGTGGAAAGCATTCAAAACCAGAACCAGAGCAGGAACGAGATGGACAGGCAGTTGAGACGATGCGAAGAAGATCATGCCCCTCGACTGGCCCAATTTCGTGACCAAAGGAAAGAACTGGAGTCAGGAGAAAGACAAATTAAACGAGTAAGTGGTCATTTTCTCTCCCCATTTTTGCTGCAATAACGCTGAAACCCACCAGGACATTCTTTACCTGACGATTGTAAACCTGCCATCAAATGCTCAACTGGCCGCAGCTACAGATATATTGCACCACGAGAACGGAGGTGAAGCCGTGATTTCAACGACTGTGTAGACTAAATTTATCTAATTTGTTGATGGTTTAAGCGGAACAAGAGCATTATAGGAATAGAATGATTAGATTATTCGCGGATAAGCCTTTAGCTGTTCCTACTTATACAGGAGTACTTCATATTATAACTCTTAATCATCTCTGGCTGGTTCGCTCATATGGAGAATGGTAACTACTAACGTATACGTGACTGCAATATGAGACGAAGAAATAGGATCGTGCATCGAGATGCCGACAAGTTGATGATCAATATTCGAGAAACTATGTTGTGAGCTAGGGACTGAGAAACGATCTATTTACACCCCCAAAAAGGTTCAAACACAACGAAACGAAAAAATGATTGATTATGCATTTTCTGGAATTTACTGATCGCAAGTTTATCCTGGCATTTTGGGTTAAAAGAATAAGTACACGTAATTGCTGGCCGTTGCATGTTGGCTCTGGTCTGAGATGCGCAACAGCGTCTCATTCCCCGCAACTGTTTGGCTCAGCTGCCTGCGAGCTGCCGATCTTCCGTGTCCCCCGCCGTAAGGCTGCCGACCTAACCGGAGGATCGGCCCTTGGATCTAGCGCCGTGGTTTGCCATCCATCAGCGGTCCATATTTAGTGCTGGCTGCGAGCCCGCCCTCGGCCGTACTGGTTTCCCGTTTTGACCTACTTCCCCGGCTCAGAGAAGCCTCCTTGGCGATGGTATACTGCGGGCGCCCCTCGACCAGCTGCGGCAACTGCAGGGCCAAGAAACGACGGGTAAGCCATGCCTCTTCCAGTTTCTTGGCCGTCCCGGCTGTCATTTGTAAATTAATCGGATCAAGCTGATATAGTCTGGAGGGGCTTCTAGTGTGACAAGGCTGAGCCCACCTGCGGACAGTGTCGTCGAATGGGACAGACATGTCCAGGTTATCGCGATGTCTCTAGTCTCATGTTCCGTGATGAGAGCAGCCGTGTTGTGGACAAGGTCCTGTCCAAGACCACTAGAGTCACCAAGAGCGCATCCTCCCAATCCACCCATGGCCGTCGCTCACCTGCTGTTGCTCAGAGCTCTGCCATGGCCCTAAGCCCTACCATGCCATCCCCAGCCATGCCATCTCCAGCTGGCTTCGAGATTACTGAGGAAATGCTTGGCGACATGAATAGCGCTATGTTTACCAATGGTAGTTTCATGCCTGATTTTCTCACCGACCATTCCCTATTCAATGCCGACCATAGTTTCTTTCTAAACAACTTCGCCACTTCAGATTCTAATGTACCTGGAGTTCGAAACACAACTCCGCTTGAGACTGGCCACTTTTCAACCGCATCTGCAGGAAACGGCGAAACTAGTAACAAGATTAATGGCGGAGAGCTTGACTTCTCGATACAACAAGCTTACACAATCACTAACACCGTGTCCCCTTCCTCAGAGGTGATCGCCTTGGACTTTTTCTTATCCAACTATATTGTGCACCCATCTGGCCCTTCGCCTGGTTTTATGAACTATGCTGCCACACTGTTGACACGAGGAGAAGATTGCGAGCTGCTTGAGGCAGCTGCCGTCGCCCTAGGGCTCAGCGGCCTTGCTCGCACCACACACCAGCAACATCTCATGGACCAGTCCACCATTAAACACATTCGCGTTGTGGAAAAGGTCAATACCACTATTTCTGACCCACAGGTGTCCCAAAAAGACAGCACCATCGTTACTGTACTGATTTTGGCGCTGTACGAGTTTGGAAGACCGTCAATCGAGGGCTGGAGTAACTATATCCAGCGTGCCACCTTACTCCTAGCGGCTCGCGGCAAGACCCAGTTCAATAACCCTATTGGGTTAAACATATTCAGGGATGTGTTTTCCGAAGTACTCAACAACTGTCTATGCACTAGTAGTCCAATGCCGACTAGCCTGCGCATACTGCGTACCGAAGCAGCCAAAGCATTCAGCCTAACGGACCCATTTTGGATTACCACCAGTGCCCTAGTGGAGATCCTCGATCTCTACCAGCACATAGCCCCTGGAGGCTATTCCTTTACTGCTGCTGCGAGGAGCTTTACGCCCTCTGCATCTACCGAGCCGTCCACACCTGAGTTACCTGTGGAAGACCTCGAACGTTATATATCACAAGTTCTTGAGATTGATTACCGTCTTGAGAATGCGTTTTCAGAGAATCAGATGCCCCCCGGATGGAATTTTACTGTCATGCAAGAATCTCCTTCGCCTAGTAATTTAGAGACAACGACCCACATTCCTGGTGGTGTTTACCACATATACCATGATCTTTGCATCATTAATATCTGGAATGCTATGCGCATCTGTCGCGCCCTCACAAACCATGCCGTTGGCCATTTGCTTCTGCGTGGCGCCAATTCGGACAGGAACTGGTTCTTTTCGAACAAGCATACAGATCGGCTTCAGCAAGCATCTAAAACACTGGAGCGTCTCCGCGACGATCTCATCGCCTCTGTGCCACAGCAGTTGGGCTCGTCTTTCTTCAACCCTGAAGGAAACAGAACCAGAAGCCCTGCTATTGGCGGGTATTTTGCTACTTGGGTGCTCTTAACAGTGGGTTGCATGCACAGTCTTGAGGGCGCGACGAGGGCGTGGGTCGTGGCCCAGTTGCGGCACATCAGTTCCCATGGCGGCCTTGACCAGGCCGATGATTTTGCGGATTTTGTTCAGTCGAACAAGTTGCACCCCCCTCTTAGCTGAATGGGAAGGATCCCTAAATTAACATTTCTCGTATATGTTACCGACAGACTTGTGCACTTGGGATGTAGTGCCGGACATGGTTTTGCCGCTCTGGTTGAGCAATGTGAATTCTGGGCGTTGGTGATCGAGGCTATTCAAATTACGATATTTGGGATGGTTATTTGAAAAGAATACCTAACACGACTACGCACTGCCCATTTTACAAGAATCGTGATGCACGATCAACAGAAAAAGGCAATCATAATGTGTGTGAATCTGACGGGTTGACAGAGGCCTCTGGAGGCGGGAAAGGCGTCCCAAAAAGGAAAGCACGGAATTCGACGCTACTCCCATTTCGGTATGCAGTACGCTGCTGTGCTATGGGTACGCTCAACTACCGCCATGAATTCAATGTCTCCGTCAATAATTGGTACGCATTCTTAAATAATTCCAAGTTTCTAATATTTACCTGTGAACTGTTTCTTTCTTTTAATCAACCAACGATTTCTTTGAGTTTGGCCGGACTGTCACAGCGCTCCTTGGACAACAAGACTGGAAATTCGTTAAAATGACATTTACCTATCGAGATGGCACCACTGTAATTCAACTCATAGCATTTACGCCGTGTCTCGCTCTTGCTCTGCTGCTATGCTATCAACAAGGCGTAAAAGCAGTTGCTGCTTGCTGGCGATTCTTGATTATCCTCGCCTGTCTACGAATCTCGGGCGCTGTCTGCCAACTTATTATGATTACGCATAATAATGAGGCAGTACTCACAACTAAGCTTATATGCGACCTCTTGGGCATTGCACCACTCACCCTGGCTTGCGTAGGCCTTTTGCAGAGAGTGTAAGTCCCGGAAGTAACAACTCCAATTGCCTAGTGGCCACCCCAACTAATCAGCTTCTAGCAACGAATCGATCCAGAAAATTCCCAAGCACGTCTTCATCTTTGTGAGCGTTGTCAGCTTAGCGGGACTGGCAGTTGGTGTTGCTGGTGCAATCACAGCCGTTGATAGCCAAACTATTCCTGGTTTGCTGCGGGCGGCACTGGCCTTGTTCATCATCTGTCTGGGTTTGATGTTCATCATCGCAGCGTACCTCACAAAATACCACAATGAACTCCGCGCCAGTGAAAGGACCGTGTTGTTCTCTGTCTGGGTCTGTGGTCCATTTCTAATTGTACGGATGATTTACGCCGCTATCGGAGATTTTGGCTCGGACGCGCGGTTCAGTTTGTTCGAGGGCGACTCGACTATATACCTTTGTATGAGCGTACTTGAAGAGATAATAGTCATGGTGGTTTGTTTAGTGGTTGGATTCAAATGCCCTCCGACCTCGGTGAATGAAGGTAAATAGACCCTGAGAAGTATAAATGTTAGCGTGGGCGTGTTCTGATGACGTTGTGGTTTAAAAACGGACTTAAAGGTTAGATGAAAGGAGACAAAAAAAATGTCGCGGGTCGCCTGGACGAAATCCTTGGGCTGGGAGCATTGGGGGAGAAAACACCGTGCGCTTCTCCAGGGCTCGCCTTTTGTTCTAGACTTTGGCCTAGAATTTCGATTAAATTGGTAGGGCTGGCATGGATCTCCACATCGACCTGGATAGGTTCAGGGCTCTTAGGTGTTTCATCAAGGCAAATATACATAATAAGTAATGCCTTTGACTTTGATCGGTGACCAGCATGGCGTACTCACGGTCCGATAGATCCGGCGCTTTGTAGCCGCGTCTCTAATATCTGTCTTGGACCGCTCAATTTCGGACAGTGTATGCTGGCATGAGATCTACTGATTCAATTTAAAGGGATCCTCAGGATATCCCGATAGCCGCTGATCCTGGTGAGTTCCTCTTGATCTTCGAACCCGCTTGATTGCGACGATCATTTAGCTAGTCTAATTTCGTCATTGCGTATTCCAGATGACGCAGTGCCTGTCGAGAAGTCCCATTGATCGACCTAAAGATGGGCATTTAGGTCACGACGAAATTACACCGAAATCTTTGCGCCATGACATAGTTTGAGATGATCAATTGAAACCCTGCCCTCGGATGAAATACGAGACGAAATGGGATCAAACACACTGGTTCCCAAAGAGCACAGGCGGCCGCTAATGTCTGATCGCGACCCTACTTGAGTGAATGAGGAATAGAAAGGCACACAGACCATGGCCCGAAGCCTCATGGACGGGGGTTTAATAAATACCTAATTTTGCGCATTGTTATGCATAAAGGATTGCCCAGACATGTGGCTAATGCTATATCGCTAAGGACTGATGGGAATCAATACAAGTATCGTGCGATTTCCCCCAGTGATTCTAGAACTTTTCTTGACATTCTATTCATTCTCTATCGTTCTCTCACATTCATTTAGCATCTATCTTTTCATTCTTTGTATCTTCACATTCCCTCACAATGAAGGCCGCTTTCTTCTCCATTGCTGCTCTGGCCGCCTCGGTCTTGGCTGCTCCCTTTGTCCACGAGTCTGGCCCCAACTTCGTTCCCCATACGCCCGATTCCAAGCTTTCGGGCAAGCGTTATTTTGACGTCCCTGTTAACGCCCCTTCCAAAGCCTCCGCCAATACTCCTGCCAACGCTCCCGCTGGCGCTTCCGCTGGCGCTCCCGCCACCATTTCCGACAACAATGGGCTTTTTGATAGCCTCCAGGGCGCCAAGTCTTCTGCCGGCGACATAACCTGGTCTCTTAGTATGACAATCTCACTTCTTACTAGAGTATAAACTAATAGCATCTAGAGTACATTGTTGACAGGTTCACCGACGGAAAGATCCCCCAGGATGAGGCTGCTGACCAGGCGCTCCCCGAACTCAAGAAACTGGAAAGCCTTCTTACGGGCCTCACCGGCCAGCTGAATGGTGCCACTGGCATTAAGATTACCGGCACCGCTGATGTGCAAGCCGTCATCAGCCTTTGCGTCGATCTCAGCTCCTCTGTTCTGGGCAGCCTCAAGATAATTGTGGGAGCGTTTGGCACCGGCCATCCTGACATCAAGGTTATTGTCAAATCAATTTGCAACATTCTTGGCAAAGTACTCGTTCTCGTAGGCAGCCTTGTTTCTGCCATCATTCCTGGTCTTTCTGAGGCTCTCCGACCCATCATCACCAACCTCGGCCAAGGTGTCCTGTCGCCCTTCTTAGGCAAGATCAACGGCAGCTTCAACGGAATTCTCTCTGGTCTCTCACTGTAAAAAGCAGTTTAAGAGGGAAAGTTTTATGGGTGCATCAGTACTGGGTACTAGTCATCGTTAATGTAAATTTCTGAATATAATTCATAGATTGCGAAATAGGCTCGCATACAAATTAGTAAAGACAATACTTTACATGCTCCCACTCCCTGCATTCCAAGTCATCACAACAATCTTTGTCCTCGTCACATAAGTCGGTTTCTATGGCACAGGCCTTATGTTTATCATATGTTAGCGTAACTAAGTCTCAAAATGACATACTATTCACGTGAATAGTACCCCACACGCCCAGCGGCCATATAAAAAGCCACCCTGTACAGATAGTGAAGGGTCACTCACTCGTTTTATTAGGCCATCAGTCGCTGGACTTGCTATGGCCAGTCCGGCAAAGAGGATCGAAATAACAGTAGAGATTTTCATTTCCTTGGTCTAGCCTTCAAATGAGGACGTGTTGGCGGTTCAATAAACAATATTGCTGAATACGTAGAATGCGGGGGAACTATTCCACGGAAGCGTAACAATATTTATACCTGTCGACGTTACCCTCTAAATGCTGATGTCAGATTAGACTTGGCCTTGCATGTGACCTATCGTTGGCCATACAATTAGATAAGGGTCTACGTGCATTTTCATTGCTTGTATTAAATTTAGTGAGCTGAATAAGTCTAATTAGCTTAAGTGTTTGATCCTGTCGGGGGCGGAATGTCACGCTATGACGCCGTGAAATACCGACTGCTCGATATTTTTAGACAACATGAGTTTGTGCCTTGGGCACCATCCTGTATGGATGCTACCTGGATTAATGAGGTTAAGAGTCTGCTTAATAAACCTGAGGGAATAAGTCCGTTGGCGTTGCCATGGCTTTTCTTGCTGCTGGTGCTGTCGGTTATGGGTTACAAGTAAGCCAGAACAGGGCCGAGTATTTGTAAAACATAAAAATGGATAAATAAACCAATGCAAAAGAAAGAGGATAGAAGGGTGAAGCCATTTACAGAATCATTCCAAAAAGTTCATTAATTTTACAGTGCTCTTGGAATCATAGCCGCCGGCACTTTTCGGCGGAGAGTTTCTCGGAAAGTTGTATTGGCGATCGGAACAGGGAACAGCAGAGGGAAAGTGCCCGATCATCTCGCCGAAGCGAATATTAAAGAGTTCCTCAGGTGTACACATGGTAAAATTTTAGAAAACGCAATTTAGACAAACAAGACACCTATTACTTCATATCTTCAGTTGACCGAGTTTTACTCACATAAGATGTCGCAACTCGATCTTTATACCCTCAATTTTGGCGTGTACCCTCGTCGAGTTATTATTTACCTGATTGAAAAAGGCATTATCCAGTCACACCAAATTCAAATCACCCCAGTGGACCTGGCAGGAAACGCTCCTGGGAAACCGAAAGGGACATCTCCCATTCTTCGATTGCCCAACGGTACCTTCATTAAGCAATCAATTGCTATTCTGGATTACTTTGAAGACATCTGCGACTCGCCTCAGGAAGGATGGCAGAGCCAACTTGCTGGCACCACCAAAATTGGCGGCATGCGGGGGAAATCGGCCGAAGAGAGAGCCAAAATGAGAAGCATTCTTGGTCTTGCCGACGAGGCCACGGCGCTTTTCGGTTGGGCGTGCCACAAGGGTTCTCAATTATTCGTTTCAATGGAGCCGTCTGACCCATTCGGCGCAAAAATGGCTCTTGAATCAAGCAAGAAGAACTTGAAATTGATAGACGAGTACTACGAAAATGACACCCGGTTTGAAACCGGAGAGATGGACACATCGACGATTGCGGATTGTGTCTTGTTTTCCCTTCTGCAGTTCGCATACGAGTTTTACTCTATCGATCTCCTCCAAAACCCCGAGCTGCCGAATCTCAAAGCGTTCTACGACAAGTTTAAGCAGAGAGGGAGTGCGGTAATTGCGGAAGATCTTTACCCAGAAGATCTGAAGAAGGAGGCAGGAAAGTGGCTCTTCTAGCCTCAAAACCCAAGGACAGTCATTGTCTCAAACAACTGTGATAAGTCCCTATTATGTAGATATAAAATACTGAGATCTATTTATATAATATGTACATAGCTCTAAAATAAACCTCCCCTATTCCAGAATTCCCCCCTTTGCGTCGACCATTTCGCGCACAAACTCAACGTTGCCTGTGTCTTTCGGTAAGGGGCAATCATATCATTGTTTCCTTCGTATATTTAGGGAGCGTTCAGCTGGACTGACAACCATCCGAAAAAAAAAAAAAAGAAAACTCAATCTAACACTGTGATATCCTGGAAGCTAAGAATCCTCGAACGCCGGGAATAATTTGTCTCATTCTTGTGAAACATAAAAAGAGCCGATCCTGAATTGCGCCTGTAAACTGTAGGCCTCTTGCGAGATACTTTGTTATGTGAACAAACAAGGCCCATGGAACTAAAACATCCATATGTGACCTTTCAACACTCCACTAGGAGCATATGGGCTTTTAACTCAAAAGTCCAGCTCGAGCCAGCCTCCGTAAGGGCATTCTAGGTCGCCTTTCCGTAGCCCCATGGATTCTTCAATCATTTTCTCTGCGCAATTATCGTCGCCCACAGGCATAGTCCACTTAACCCATCTGTCGGCGACAGTGTCATCGCTGAAGCGATACGGACTGACTATTCCGGTGTGCGTGTGGATTTCGTCAACGGGCGCAACCTCGTACATCCACTTGGACGGCGACAAAGGGCAACCATTAACAGCATTTAGAATCGACTGGCCCCATTTCTCGTCATCCCAATTGCTGGTGTATACCTCGTATCGGTGGGAAAAGCCCGTGTTGAAGCGACGACAGGCGACATGGAGATGGCCGAGGTGGTGTGAAGGCGTCGATTCAACATCGCTGTCGCCAATGGAGAAATCTTTAGTTAGGGGCGGCTCCAAGCCACTCGGCTGGAAGGCAGAGTCTTGATTATATGCCTGCCAAACTGCGTCGGCAATTTCTTGTTGGCCTTTACTAGTAGGGTGGAAAATCTTCATGATGCCGGATGGGATACGAGCGGGGAACATATTCATGTCGACGGGCTGCTCATCAAACGGCGGCGCCACTGTGGCATTCTGGTTGGCATTGGAAAACAGGAGCATCCCCTCAGCCAAGTCCTTGGCCTCTCTTGAGCCGTTGACATCGAGGTACTCGCCATCATCCTGCAGCTCACCGTTGGGCGTGTAGTATTGATTTAGAAAGAGCTCGGGCCTGTCTTCGTGGGGCCGCTGCGGCTCTATGAAGCGTTCTTCGCAGAAACGATGCGTCTCGAATTTTTCATCATAGTTGACGAACTGAACTCGGGAATCATTGAGGTTTTTGACAGCTTCCTCGATCTTACTGTTGACGTCAACGACGAGTTTGTTGAGGCTGTGGCGCAGATCCTTGGTCATCTTGGCGCCGGTACCGTTCTCGGGCGAGTGCTGCCAGTAGTTCCACGACACGGTATCGCACTGGTCCGAGTCTGCATTAAAGAACCGCGCGTAGCCCGTCACGAAAATGCGCAGCTTTGGGTGATGCGGCCGATCCATAAATGCCTGGAGCGCACTCTGAACAGCTGGGAGAAGATCGTTCTGGGTGAGGTTTCTAGAGTTATTTAGCGTCGTCTCGCAGTCATTCGAAAAGTATCCTTTGAAGCGGTAGATGCAGTCATTGACGAGCGAGCCGAAGCCGACATCGTTCCCACCAACCGATATGGTGGCCTAGCGATCCATCAACATAATTAGCTGGCCGTTCGAATATATGGATGCAGAAATTATAGAGAAGGGAAAATCACCAGATCTACAGTCTCGTCAAGATAGGATGCCTGTTGCTCGACCTCATGGGCCACGGCGCCGGTGCAGGCTCGAAGGTTCTCCTCCTCCATCCGCCCACCAGTGATGGCCTGCGTCAACAAAAACGGATACCCTCCATCATAGCGGTGGCATCCATCGATATGGAATGTCCCAAGCTCAGCGCCGGCGCCGATACCAGCCGCAAAAGAGTCACCAAAGGCAACGTAGTTGGTAGGCGTGGGAACCGGGGTTGGGAGGACCGTGGCACTCGAGTTGCCTGGAAGAGTTGGGGCAGCCGAAACGGTTGAGGCATACCAAAAAAGCGTCATCAGCGGGCCCATTTTGAACAGGGGAATAGCCACCACGCTGGGAATATCTTTACAACATGAAAACATGGTGAGGTCCAAGGACCATGTCCGGGTCTAGTGTTGGCAACTGGAAACCCAAGCCATTTATTTCCTTTATCACCGGCCTGCTCTTAAAGCGGATGCACATCGCCTTCTGCCTAAGTCACAGGTGCGTGGCGGCGGGATGCTTTCACCTGACCAAAAATACCACGCTAGTCAGCTTCACGCTACTGGTCGCAGTTGACCACGGGTATTACTTGTTTCAAAACAGCGGGCTGGAGCATTTCGCGCTCTAAACGACGGGTGCGAATGCGCCAATAAAAGCGGCCGATGCGGCCTGGCGGTGGCTGTCGTCATCTCATTGGGCCTCTCATGTATGTGCGCATCGAGGTCCCAACTCGTCATCAGGCGAACCTAACACCAAGGTGGGTGGTCAGCTCTAGATGTACAATATACCTATAGCCTGCATCTATATAAGCATAAGAACTCTTAATAATTACGTCACTGTTTTCTCGGATAAAAAGACAACAATACATGATGGTTCTTATAAGTAATGTATCACGTATCTGCCGTTATCCATACAAAAATCGTGTCTCCAACCTGTGCTCTCTTGACACCAATTTCCACCTCTGGATATTACGTCTGGCGAGGCTCCAGGATTAGATTCAGTTCTGGGCACGCAAGTGTAAATCCATCTGCCAACCCATTTCTAAATGCTTCAGGCGTTTGACCTGGAGCAAATTTGATATTGTACTTGTGCACAATTTGGCTAATGACATATCGGATCTCCATCAACCCAAGCTGTTTTCCAACACAAGAATATCGACCTGATAGATGTTTGTGAGTGTTGTACACAAATTTGAATCAGAAATTACTGAAACTTACCAATAGAAAAAGGAGCAAAAGCGGATGCATCCTTAACTAGCTCCGGCTGTGTCGTCCATCTCTCTGGAATAAATTCATTGGGCCGAACAAAGCACCTCTCATCTAATCCGATCGGCATTAGAAACACTGTTCGGCCAATGTCTGAAAATATAAACATACCTCGATTCAAAGTGTAAGTAGGAATCTGGACAATGGTATTCCCTGGGATGACGGTGTCATCGATCCGCAGTCCTTTTTCCGGAGTGATTCTTTGCACCCCAGAAGGAATGGCTGGATAAAGGCGGAGTGATTCGTCGACAACAGCTTGGAAGTATTTAAGCTTGGCTAGAGCGGTGTTATCCGGCTGTTCATTCTGTGCATAATACTCATCAATCTCCTTCTGCAACTCTTTGCACACCTGAGGATGCAGTGCTAATTGGAACATGATACAAGTCATGCTAGCCGAAGTCGTGTCACTGAATAGTGACTGATAGTCAGCGTGATTCTCATTGCGGATATGAATTTTCTACCTTCCAGCTACCACAATAAGGTGAGCATCTCCAAGAAGGTTCATCTCATCCTTCTTTGAGGGGTTTGGGAGCTCCTTGAAAGGTCCGAGAACCCAAGAGAAGACATCGGGAAGATCTGGCTCATTCTGCTCACTCATTAGCGAATATCCAACTATAATTCTTGGGGGCCTTTGCCTCAATTCTCTGCTTGACGTGTTTTTCAAGCCAATTTATGAACTGCTTGATCTGGCTGTTCAATAGCGGGATGTTTTTGATGAGGAGATAGGCCCAAGGCGTTCGGCCGAACTGTGTGCCCCATAGGGTGGACTTTTGTGTGAGTTCCATATAGTAGTGCTTCACCCCCTCCTTGAGCATGTTGAAGCTTTTTCCAAAAGCAAGATCCCCCATGACATCAAAACCGAAAAAGTCTAGCCAGAGTGACATGTCCATTGGCTTTCCAGCTCGTTCACCAATCTGGTTCATCAGTTGCCGCGTGTACTGGGCAATTCTAGGCTCATAGTCTCTAAGAGCTGGCCAAAAACAAAAAAGGTAAGCATTGGTATTACCGGATGTTATTGGACAGGTGATCATATGATCCTTACCTTTAGCGTTAAATCCTTTATCCCAGGCTTTTCGCCTATACGCGTGTTCTTGCTTATCTCGCGTTGCATGGAGAGAAATCATTGGCTCGAATACATTGTACCATGGTCCCTTTAGACAGGGAGACGTGTTGGAGTGAAGAGCCTCAACGGCACTAGGGCTCGCAATAGACAACTCATTTGGCCCTGCCCTAGTTCTTAGTAAAGATATACCTGGGGAGAGGGAATATCACAGCCTGAGTACCTATTCTTAGTATGTCGCCGTAAGTCTCATGCAGCTTTTGAGTTTCTTTGAACAAGTGGAATTCTTTCATTGATACTCTCACTCCGTAAAAGGAGGACAGGCGAGCTAGAAATGGACCGGGGAACCGACACAACGGATGCCAGCAGGCCCTGTAGAATGCCATACTGGTGTAAATACCGCTAATGAAAACGAGAAAGAGTTTTGATGCAGAGACGAAGCCATCCCAAGGCTCATCGGGCCCCGGTGGCAGATAGAAAATGTAGCCAGAAAGAAGACATGTGTAAAATAGCCCGAAGGCGATGACTAACTGGTTGGAATAGATGTCCCATTCTCCACGTCGGAAGAAGCCGAGGTGGAGCAGGACCCCGACCGTAAATGCAGCCAGGGGAAGAGAAGGATTATGCGGATCAAAATGTAACGCTTCCATTTTGGCGTTTGCGCTGGAGAATGGAGCATTCGTGATTGTAAACGGAGATCAGGCGGGGTATTTAACCAGCTCCCCAAGTTGGGTGGAACAGGAAATTGGCAATCACTCCGGATCGACGAATTAGCCGAGGCGTAAATGTCAATCTAATAATGGTTCGATCAATTAAAAACTATGCGTCTGCGTAATGTTGCGGGAGAAGCGACAATAATAATAACGGCTGGGCCAAATGGGTTGTCTCGGCCGATGTCATCCCGTACCTGAATGCGAATAGGAATTGGCAGAAAATATGCTTCACATTCCTCAATAGTGACTACATGGTGATCTTGATGACAATGCACACTTCACTCGATATCTTCTCGATGAACGCTTCTATTTAGGTGGCAGTATGCATTTGCAAATGGCCTAAGCTATTCGACCCGATGCTAGTTTTGGCACCACTTTACCCCGCGCCAGGCCATGACATTACCACATGCCGAGGGTCAACTTCCAGAAACATACTAACCATGAGGCTTAGAGAGTTTCATTCCTCGACTAGCGCGGAATTTCCAAATCCGGGCACCTATCACAGCTTGTCATTTAACGCGAAATTCCATCAATATGCTCTCCTCTATTGGGTGGCTGGGGCAATGAGTTGTCATCCTTGAGAATCGGCTCAACAGACGTGATAGGTAAGCCTTCCCCCCCC
>NAGG01000983.1:0-77800 GCA_003031705.1 Calonectria naviculata | reverse complement strand
CAAGAAAAGAATATCGTCCAGCTAAAGCCCCAATGTTCTTGGCTTGTTTACATGGTAAGTCAGTGACGAATAGAAGAGAGGCAACGAAACGAAACGAAACGAAACGAAACATAACTTGCGGTTAAATCACTGGCAAAAAGAAGGGTCCAAGGATCATATGATGCAAAAAACATACAACAGCGAGGATTCCCCGGTCGTCACCGACCCGAGTACTAATTCACCGCTTCTCAGCTTGACTATGGGAGAGCGGACGGGATCCCGTATTTTCTGAGAGCTATGGTCGTATGTGCTAGACGGTCGGTGGAAAGAGACTCTTGTCCTTGGATCAGTGAGACCAGTGTAGCTATTCCATTCTCTAACAGTTCGGCAGTTGAATGTGAGATCGGGTAATCCGGGGTGCCCTCGCTCATTATGGCTTCGCCTTGTTGACCGACGCTAAACTGTTTTGGTCTTGTGCATACAACCAGACCAACCAGTTTGACATTGTACAACAGGTGGCGTATTCCAGTTGCCTATGTATTTGATCAATGGCGTAGATTTATGTAGTAGTAGTGCCAAAATTAGAGATCAGTGCCGATTTCTACCATATAAGGACATAGCTATAAGAACACCAGATAACGACACTAAGAACTGTTAAGCGCGTCCAGGTCAAGGTGAGAAGATCGTTGCCTGTTCCATCGAAGTAGGACATGTAACTAGATAGAAAGACGCTGCCAGAGATAGAGTCACAGCGGCCAGGCTTTACTAGAACCATGATCCAGATCTTAGGTAACGATGGTGATTGGAGGCTAGCTATACATGGCGAAGGTGTCTGTGGTGGTGTTCAGCACGAAGGCTTGGCTCTAACTCACTTTATTAATTCCCTACCTATCTAAGGCCATGAAAGGTTTTGGGGAAGGAGTGTGAACTTGGCAGTCGGTAATAAAAGAACCGGATTATACTACCTTACTCTGATCTAGGGTGATCTTGAGCTATTGACTCCTGGCTTATCGAAACACAACTGCCGAAAATCATGAATTTTCAAACTAACATAATTCTCAAGGATCACTCTATTGCTGCTGGTTCCAGCTTCAACTATGATGTGACTGAGGTTATCGATAATCCGGCAAATCTTGGGGAGATTTGCGCTTCCTCGACCAGGACATAGCGGTCCTCACATTCATATAATGCACGGGCTCGGCCGAGCTCAACATTTTCAAGACTCTTCTGCCAGGGTCTTCCTGAGCTTGCGTGAACCTTCCAAACTGGATTCAGTGGCGAGCCTTCGGGACCCAGATCTTTCCAGAATCTCAAGACAGCTCTGTTGCCAGATACCTTGATCGAGAAGTCGGTAGCGCACAAGGGGCAGCAGCCGCGCACTTCCACGCCATCCCTGATTCTGAATGCTGCGTATATCGCCCCAGTCAGAACATACGTAGGGTCCTCTGAAACCGGAGTCAAGCCTGGTGTAGGGCTGAATATTTGGTTACTGAGGCCGTTGCGTGATTCGACTAGTATTTTCTGGTGATGGCATACATCTTCCCATGTCATTGATTCAGGTGATAGCCTACCGCCATCCTGACTGAAAGATGAAGTCGATTTGATCAAAAATCTCCCCATCACAATTTTCGGGTAAGTAGAGTATCTGATCTCAAGTTCATTATTGCCAGCATTTGTGAATTTGCTTGGGCGATTGTAGGGGGCCAGAAATCGCTGAAGACTTTTTTCATATATCTCCCCGATATTTCCCATCCGTGCATACTTCAAGGCAAGCTGTACCTGGTAGCTGCTAATGGAATACCCATTCGAAAAATAATGGCTATCTTTCCGTCTTTGGGGACAGGCCTGGAATATGCGATCCATTCCAAAGGCTTTAGCATGGTTCAGTGAGTGGAGTCCAGTACACTGGCTGCATACCCAATGGTCTGGGTTGTCATGAGTGATGCTGGCCAGAAATTCAAGAAACTGGCTTCGAGATAGGCTTTTCGATGGTCACCGAAGTTTGTTAAGAATGGCTCGCGTGGATCGGCAGGTTTGAGAAAAGATAAATTGACTGTGAATCGGAAGGTGATCCATTATGAGCAGGATCGTATCAGAGGACAGCTGAAGGATGGCACATTCCTTCTCCTTTTTCTTCGGAAGACAATTTGATAGAAATGATTGTCTTTTAATCTTGTCCAAGAAGCGTAACAACCTATTTCGAAGCAAGGCCATTGACGGCAATTGAATAAGATTGTCGAGAGGGGGGAGATGATAAGTGATCGCGTCGAGACTGGAGGGTGTATAACGAAATTATTAATTTTAGTTATAGTATGATCTTGAATCCACGTCGAAAGAGATGACTCTCTTTGGGAAATGGTATTCAGGAGATAAATTTGAACATCCTCAATTTCCAGTTTTCTTGGCGCCTGATGGGAAGAGATTTCGGCCAACGACTAAGCTTTCAAGATGCATCGTGAGATGTCCATTTGGGCAACAGAACCAAAGTTTGCAAAAGGCTCCACAACGGCAGAAATAAAGCCAATTATTTTAGTTTGCTACCGTGTATAATTATTATGTGATTGATATCATAGAGTGTTGGTAATAAATTATATGCAGACTTAAGGTAATAGTTTACCAAGGTAAAGGTATCGGAGTTTAAACAATGCACAGGCCAGGATGGCCATCATGACTCTTAGCAGGATATAACACCAGCATGTTTGGTTTGTCATCCAGGACCTCTTTTGGGTATCTAGTCTTGGACACTGTCAAAGGGAGGTGCTGGCCCTTGTGCATGTTTCGCGAAAGACTCACAACAATCTTGCCATATACCCCGCGCTTCATACTCCACAATGAACCCTAAAAACAAGGGAGTTTGTTTTCTTTTCACTCGAGTCCACCCACATACACTCTGGAAAACGTTGAAGTGGCCATCCCGTGGAATTACTCCTTGTTCGCTGCATTATTTAGGTTACATATCAACTATTTCGAAATTTTGGCCTCGTGTCCTTCCCGGAAGCACTAATTCACACTCAAAGCTCGTGAAATAGACACAATAGTGCCATGGTAGGTAGTATTTGACCTTCGGGCTGTCAATGTTCCCTTGGTTTCAACTTGATGGTTGCCTACCCCTCCTCTCCTTCGTCAAGCAGTACGCGATTCAACACTAAGGTAACGGGCGCTTGCGAGTTTAGCAAACACATCTGATCACGTTCTGCCTGTCCTAGGTCGTCTATGTGAACGACACCTAGATGCAAAAACCTCGCCAGATCTTCTTCCACAAGCTATTTCGTGGCTGAAAATATCAATGCAGGCGTCCAGACATGGAAGACGATTCGCATATCCGCAAATTTAACTAACCAAAGCCTACTCGGCAAAACTCTGACACCCACTTTGTCTTGGTCGGGGAGAATCCCATTTGCAATGCCCATGAGACATGCAACCTTCTTAAGTATTCCACGTTGCGAAAGCCATTTAATGAGCCACATATACGCAAATTACACGTTATGTTCTGTCAAACGAGTAGTAAATGGTCTTAATTCTGAGGGTGAGATCCTCAATTGTGCTGTGCACGCGCGACATTGTTTTATCAAGCCCGTCGACTTCAAAGAGATGCCCGGGGTGGGCATCGCTTTTTGAGAACAAGCGCTGACCTGTCTAGCCAAATCTCCTGATCACCGAACACAGTGGCAGCACGAGTGCAAGATCTCTCTCGCAGATAATTCAGCCACGGTGCCATCAGTGATGACAGGTCGAGTGGAGGGGTAGGCCTGTTGAGTTTTACTAACTCTGCAAAGTTCGCCGAAATGTGCGTCATTTCAGGCATGTAGAAGAATAGAGTCGTAAGTTTGACAGGCATAATGTCAAGGGTGACACGCTTCAGATGTCAAAATCCATGCATCTCGTGCATCTCATCATTTATGTATTCTAGTTAAAAAGCAAATAGCTGGCTCAACCAGGTCAAAACCTAGAGACCTCAAGACAACTGATTCTCATACAACAGGTGGCATCAATAATGTGGCCCCGTGCCTTACAACTGATTTTGCATCTCATCATCTGGCGAGAAACGAATGGCTTGAAGAATCCCAATGAGGATGTCGGTCATAGGTGATGGTAGAATCCCCAGCCTTAGGCATTTTAGGTTTGGAACTAACCTTAGCAATGTTGCTAATGGGTGTCTACCGGCTGTGCTTCTCTGAGATTGACGATCGGGTCCCATTTTGAGCACCATTTTGTAGCTTCAACGGCCTCTACCATGTCCAACTCGAATGTATCTTCCTCCAGTCTCACCCAAAGTCCTGTGTGGATTGAAATCGTTTGGACACCTTGAGCCAGTTCTGGCCTAGAAAGTAGAGTTCTCAACAGCTTCTTCACATAGACAACGCCACGTGCCCCCTAGTCAGGGCGTATTTCAGAATAAAGGAGGGCTCAGAATAAACCTTCATTTGTCACTATTATAGAAACTTTCTGGGTGCGAACAGTGCCAACATGAGTGACGTGAATGCTGATGCAAAGCTAAATTGATGTAGCCTGGCGACTTCGACAGCAGCCTCTCCCCAGTCATGTGATTCAGTGTGACCCATCTCAAGTACGTATTGAACATGCATGGCCGCTATCATCCAACCATATACACTGTTTCTGCAAAAATGTGCCGTCATGAAATGAATCCCGAAACTTTGTGCGTAGCACTTGCGCAACTCCGAGAATTAAGCGTAAAACGGAGCAGAGTTTATTTCTCGCCAGGGCGCGAAGACAGGGCGCGAAGACTATTAAAGCCTGTTTGATTGGCAGCAAACTTCCATCTCGTAAAGGGTCAAGTAGATCGAGGCATCTCGTCCCAACCCCCATCTGTCAAGCTTTTTACTCCAGTACGACTTATCAAAACACAGCGTCATCTTGCATGCTGTAGGTGGAACTTTGCGATATTTAGTTTAAATCTTTTCTGTCTTTCCATTAGCTTCTGATCTAAGACTTCCGTGATGCGTGTTGAAAGTTTCAATTATTGAGTGGCGACGCAGACAGCCCCGACAAGGACGGTTGAAACTTGCTATGGAAACCGAACCGTAGTCAATAGCTAGACAAGTGCCTCATTTCCCACATTTCCATTCTCAAGGGGCTTCAAGAATAGATACAAGAAACAATAGTCAATTTACTAGACGCCTAAGCCCAGCCATATTGGTATTAACCCATCCCCATACATACGGTACAAAGCTCATATCAAAAGAGATCTCTTCCATCAACTCGTATGATACTACTTTTCTACCGTATTCTGAGATCTTAATACCTCCAGTCAGTGTGTTTATGTAGTTTTCATCAAGACAAAAGACTTCAGGATGGGGAATTTGGTCATCAACGCTGACACAATCCATATTCCTACAACGGCATAAGCAAAAATATCCAAAGCTCGCTTCACCTGGGCTTTTATGTCCACCAAGAGTTTCTCGTGAGCTGTTTGTTGATGTTTTTGAGCTTGGTTAGTATAAGGGAAATTGTCTGTTGGAATTGGCCGGTCTAAGAATTTGCAGAGCGGCTCCCATCCGTCACTAACCCGATACTCGAGCAGTTTTTCCTTTGGAACAAGCGACCTCACCAAATCGCAGTGTGACTGAAAACTCTCGAGGCCGTATTTGTCGAAGTCGCTCTTGTAGAGGACTTGCTCCATCTTCTGAAACATTGGGCGGCACCACCTGTTGGGCATGCGGAGCAATGTGGCCGTGAAGCCCAGTGTCGGCCACATGACTCTGAGAAATGGATCCTCAAAAGTATTTTTGGCAGACCTAGACACGTAAAATATTAGTCTTTTATCCGAATAGCCAGATCGTTGCCATGTTCTCTTACCGATACCACTTGTCAGGATCTCTAACGGTCAGAATGACTTTAGCATCCGGGTATGCCTTGACCAGTTCTTCTGCGAATATCGCGGCCGGCATGTCTGTGACGGCCTTTGAAACGATTTAATATTGTAGAAAAAGAAGCAAAAGGATCGCTCAGGCAGCTACTGACTTGACAATGGCCCAAAATCTTGTCAAAGAACTTGCGGTCGGGTTTGCTGCCAACGCCGTCATATTTGGCACGCAATGCATCGAGCCAAAGTTTGTATTCGTATGGATCACCGACGGCCAAGTCATATCCATGATAGGCGTGATAAAACCCTAGCATCATGAGTGCATTTCTGAGTGCTGTACGTGTGCGGTGTCAGTAGAGTTCTTCCAATCGCAGTCGACCAGCAAGGCAGTTTCATTACTGACAATTTGTTCCCGTGCGGCTATATCCGAGACATAGAACTTTCATGGGAACCGTTCGCAATTCCGAGTCAGAAGACATGGTTTGCTGTAAATTTAGAGTCTGGTCCTGGTGTTATCCTCCTAGAATTGAGGGATGAGGGGGAATGGTTGAACAGCAGAGATTCTACAGGATTTACAAGGCTTAAGACATGTGGCCGTTGTATTGTTCTTAGCGTCCTGCTAAATATGCCACAATGATTATGTGGCTTGGCCACAAAGTGATGTGTGGTTGGACCGTAGCATTTGCTCACCATTGGAAAAGTGCAAGTGCCGAGTGCCGACTTTGGAGGGATCTAGTGAGGCATGACAACGCTCTCCATGCATCACATGACTGGATAGCAAATGACTCGATTTCCGTAAAGGGGACCAGCTTCGGCCTTTGAATGCCGATGGAACCGCTGAAGGTTCACCGGATGGTGAACTGGGCTTGGATATTATATTAATATTAAGACATGCTATGAGGCGCTCCTGGGTCGCTATCCCAGGTATTTTGTTATACTATGCGCTGGGTTATCACCAAAATCTACTCGAATGAACGGTGCGTGCCAACTCAGCCGCCATAGCCTTGTTGAGCTTGGTGGCGGGGTGTAGACCATCCCACCATAGCTGTGGTCTAGTTAGTTTGGAATACGTATTTCTGAATATAATGTGCCAACTTACACAATATCCACCTGTACACGACGAATCTGAAGAGCCGTATTTACCCGGATTTTGGTACCCATCCTTCAAAGGCCTTCCAATGTCCACAATTTCTGCAGCTACATCGGGATATTTTCGTTTAAATTCCTTCACCTTTTGATACAGCAGCTTGTTCCAGGTATCGACAGACGACTTGAGATTTCGGGAATTCACCGGGTCCATATTCCGAAAGGAAGGCAGAATGTCCATTGCTAGCGGCATTAGTATATCCTAATTTAACATGCAATTGCTACTTACGCGGTATGGTGAGAATGGCAAATTTCCTTATGCCGAGGGCATGTAGCCTGTCAAGTTGACCAAAGTATGCGCTTATCACCTTCCTGATCAATTGCTCCTGGTAGTTCCATGAGTTTCGATAAAAGGTATGTCGGATATCGTTTACGCCAAACAAGGTCGCGACAACGGCATTGGCATTTTTCCAGCCACGGTGTCCCGGGCCTGTTCTATAGTACAGCTCAAAAAGATCGACCTGCCTCTTGAAACTTCTTTCGTCCCCCTGGACTAGCTCATCGGCGATGGTAGCACCGCTCCTCGCAATGTTGTACGAGACGGTTTGAGTATTCCTCTTGTACGCAATTGAATAGTTGAAATCCGTCACCATGTATCCCACCCAATTCCTACCGCCAGCTGAGGTATCTCCGGGCAGCTCGGGATTTCCGAGAGGATTGTGTGTTCTGGGCACCGCACGTGTTGGGTCAAATCCCGTCTTTGACCATGAATCGCCGCTGTGGCATTCATCGTGTCAGTACCAAGATCCTGCGAAAGAATGGCTGGCTTACAAGGTGATGAAAAAGTTCCTGTTGTCGTGCCCCCTAGCTGCAGCACCCGAGGTGAGCGCAGTGAGAGCAAATACAGCTGCGGTCCCAATATGAATTGGCCACATGGCTATGGGTCGTGCTGTAGGAAGCCGTCAAAGTGAAAGGAGCAAAGATAAAGATGCAAATCATCTGAAAGATTTCGTCTCTCTCCTTGATACGAGAGACATTAGTCATTTCTTAGACTCTAGGTATGGAGTTCTTAGTCGTGCTTGCACAAATATGGCACAGACTAGGGTCATGTTTTATTTCCATATCAAATGGCTGGACCAAGCACTGACACATGGCGAATCAATCATAGCGTCGCCACCAAAAAGCACATGGATCGGAACGCAATTACATAACCCTTCATTATTTATGAAACAGTCCAATGACAAAAAATTCTTTCCTGTCCTTCAAATCAGAAACATGCCAAGGATGTAAAGCCGTCACACCCGTCACATCTATTGCCAAATGTACCTACAAAAGATATTCATGATTTGCGACAAGATCTTGCAGAATGCATCCACGCATCTGAGACAATATCTGGGTGACTCGTGTGCCAATAATGTGACGTAATGCGCCGACTAGTCCCAGACTTATCCCTGGCCGAGGAGGCTCAAGTCAACCAGCCGATCTATTGCTGATCGCTCTCACTTAATCGTGTTAGAATTTATTCAGCAATCTACTGTTTATCTACACAGTACACATTTTGGGGACTTGATATTACGATCACACGCTGGCAAATGGGACGCAAAGTGTTGAAAGAAAATTAGTCATTTGAAATTATTTCACAGAATAATTTCTGTCGTTATCATTGGAGTAGAAATATCGGTATCTATCGTTACAAAACTTTCATTGGTCTGAAGATACAGCCAATGCGAAACAAAGGAGAGAGATTTTCTGTTTTCTTGAGTGGTTGGCTCTAAGAGAAGCGGCCGGGAAGGTGGAAGTGGAAATTTTGATAGTGATACATCGAAGGATAGCGGTGTGTGAGGACTCGGAGGAATGACCAGTGATCGGCGGCAGTTGTAGATGTGAGGTCGCACTGCGACGGTAGAATTTTTGATGCCGTCCACGCTATGCGCGAGAGTAGGGCTGTCCGGTAACATCTCGACCTTGACAAGGGTTGCGATGTGGCGCTTAACAGTCTGGACTGGCATCGAATAAGCTCGGGAGCGGCCGTTTGCGCCCAATTGGGCGATCGGCAGAGAGAAGGTGTTCGGACAGGTGATGAATGATAGGTTTTCCGTGATTGTCGTGGATGTCGGGCTGCGAGGATCGTTCTCGGCTGGGGGTGGACAGCTGAGCCGGGACTTGTTGGAGTTGTTGGCGTCCACCAGGTTCAAGGCACATGGCCAGCTTTGGCGGCACTTTGTTGGCACCACCGGCGCCATTGGCGCGGCAAGAGATAGTGCATTGGCAGCAGATTTACTCCTGGCCCGGACTTTGGACTTTGGAGGTGGAATAGGAGCACTGAACCTGCTCATAAGGGCGCCTCTGTCTTCCTCCACTTCGTTGATGGCGGTTGATGAAGAAGATTTCTGAGACATGACTTCCGGGATCGTTGATGGGCGAGGAGTGGCCGGTGGCTCTTCGCAGACAATGGACGCTGGGGCAATTTGCATAGATTTCTCACTCTGACCGAGAGACAACCTCTCTTCACTCATACTAGCTTGAGAGATGGCGCCTGAGGGAGACTCGTGGCCCCGCTTCTTGCCAGAAGAAGTAAAAGGGAAGCAGAAGAATAGACGTAGTGCAGCCCCGAAGGAGGGCTTTTCATTATGGGCGTTGGCGATCATGATGGCGTAGAGGGTATAAGGCGTAAACGAAGTGGAGAACGAACGGAATGTGAGCTTGAACTGAATCGCAATGGTCCGGCCAGTGCGTGAAAGCCACCAGGGACACGATTGAGGCGAAAAGAGAGTGGGTGGAATAAATTCCAAGGGCAGGATAGAATGGAAGTTCGATAGAGAGCTCGACAGGCCTCAGAGTTGAAGGGGACACTCGGTCCCTTTATGGCGATCGCAATATGATCCGATGGTTCGAACTAAGCTCTGGAGTCAGAATGAAGGAAACAATGCGACAGCCGGAAACAGACAGAGCTGTGACACCTCTTTGGGGCTAGCGGCAGCCGTGCTGAGCTTCGGGGCAAATCAGAAGCAGGCTAAGCCAGCAAGCGTCTGCGTGCTTTGAGCCACTCGCAACACTCTCGGCCCTTTCCCCCCCTCCAACGTTGAGCTCTCCCGCCTTGCTAGTGTCGATTTTTCGTCCGGACCACGTCGGCACAGTCTCGGCCATAATCTTTGGAGAAGAGCCGACCGCAAAACCACGACGAGCCCTGGACGGGAACAGAGGCTTTGCGGAACATCCCCGCGTCACATCTCCCGAGATACGATCGATGAGAGGGGACGCTCGGGCGATGGACACTCGGGGAATAAGGCGTTGTGTCCCTGGCACCCGAGACAGGTCAGGTTGCGGGAATTTTTTTTCTTCTTGCAGGGTTTTTCGAGACAGACATGGATCCCTCTCGAACGTTTGTCGTCCTCATCACCATCCCGTCAGAATGAAACGCTGAAGGAACACGTTGGAGAGGGTTCGTGGTGTCCGAGCGCGATGTTTGATTAAGGGCGTTTTATTAGCCTCGCTCGTCTTTGCGGGGGCCGTGCCACTAGGACGTAGCTGGAGCACCGCGGATGGACTCGGATGATTAGCAGACGGAGAGGCTGACCTCGCTTTTCGTCATTGTGATGCATGAAATAATGGGATTGCAGAAATCGACTTCTGATGGCGTTTTCCTGATCAGTCACTTTGCTGGCACAGCCATGATGAGTGGCGCGTGAGCTGAGAACTACAAGACGCGCCAACTGAGAGCTCCAAGCCGCGAACCGAGCTACAAGTTCGTGAGCTCAACCGGTCAACCCTTACCCTCTGGAGCTTCCATTCCGCTAGCTGCGACTGTCTGAAGCAGTGGACGGTCGTATTGCTCATCGCACAAGCAGCATTGCCCAATATCTCGATGGATGGGCTGTTTTAAAACAAAGTCTTTTGCAGCTTAAACCAGGTACCCGGGGTCGCAGCTAGAGGGCAAACGAAGGGTCCCTGCACCCGGACAATAATCTTCTAACCTTGTAGCGTGGGCTGAGAGATGGGCTGGTGGGGTCCCCACGGACCGCGTGGTTGATGATGATCGTACCCTTAGATTGCGCATGGCAAGCAATAATCTTATCGTGCCTGCGGGCATTTCTGCCATCTCGTGAATAATGACGGAAATCTCCTATTGTTTATTGTTTGACGGTGACTTGCGTCATGCCGATGCCACGATGCCGGTGGCCCTGGTTTAATAGAATTTGTGCCTGAATGTGGCTGTCTAACCTATTATGGTTAACCAGAATGGCTACAGATGTGTGATTGGGCCGGGAGAGTGGATCAATCGAGAGTGTTCCCTTGGTTCCTGGCAGTTCTGACTTCTCAACAAACACCACATGTCTGTTGAGTTAATCGAGAAATGGAATCAAGTCATGTCAGAAGTTTCAATTTCTACGTAATGTGCACGCAATATCTCCTGATTAATCCATTGACTTTTACAACGAGACATCCCATAGCTACTTTGTTAAAACTATGATAACAAGCGTTAGACGTGCATCCGGTGTAGGGTAGCCTGCGTGGGTGAGAAGATCACCATCTCCTCCAGCTAACCACAACCATGTTCACGAGCTTATTCATTGAGAATTCATCACCTATCGGTTACATAGACTTCAAATTTACTTGTAAAGTATTGCACTCTCATCAATCTTCTGGTTTATGATGACGTTTCGCAGCGTGCAAATAATCACTGAATGGCGAACGTAAATTTGAAATATTTTAAGCCCCAAGGCTCGTACGTTTTTGACGTGTTCAAATAATTTTTATAGTTTATTAGTGTGGGTTAATGAGGAATACGCTTTGAAACGGGAAAACTAGGGCCGAGAAACATCTCGCTGTCTGAGCCCATGACGACGAATATGGATAGCTAGCCTTGTCATGACCAAGGTCAAGGCTGAGCTGAGTGTACTCAAAAATTCAAGCAAAGAACGTGTACAGATTATGATAAAATATATACGTGAAACTCAGTATTTACCCTTTGAAACCTTCGTCTGAGCATAGGGCGCAACGGGTTGCTCTGGTCACCGTGGATCGTGTATGACCATAGCTTTCCGAAAAAACGGGGACTCCATTAAATCCTCTCAAATAGAGTGATACCCTACAGATCTGGAGGTCGATGCACTTAGAATGTGAGGCCCAAGCGTCCATTTTCGGAGACAAACGAGCATGGGAAGCCAGCCAGGCATGGGAAGCATTTTAATGATTGTGGATTACTAAGCGTCACCCACTCTGTATGGTTATCGCTTGCTCCCGCGTGAAGATAAAGTGCTAGCTAAGGTCGATAAGATACGCGGCACTTGGTGCGTGCTGGTCGGAACAGGCAAGACATTGGAAGCCTTGTGATATTTTGCTGTCATAGCAAGTCTTGGATGACGGCTAAAAAAACCTGTGTCATCAACTTTATATACGATGCAGATAAGACTACGTGACATGCATGTGTGATGCGGTTGGGATGCCTCATGATGCGCTTACGTCGAGGAGACGAGAATCTTCCGCTGGCAACGTGCAATTATCTGCTATCATAAAAATTGACAGACATCTAACGAGTAGGCTTGATGGGGAGGAGTAGCCACAGAGAGCAGAATAAGATCTGCAGTACACATGACTCCATAAATCTGAATCAATATTGAAGGCCTCATAAGACGAAGGGCCAATGGCCGAATGGCGAGGAGACATATATACAGAAAAAGGAACTTTCGTCGCGACGCGAATGATATAGCTTGCAGGCCATGCTAGACTGCCGGTGGTATTTGGGTCTAGTCATTACCCAGAACCTTAATGAGTGATGCCCATCAATGCCTTTCCTTAACCGTGAGATCAAGTAGGATTTCACCAGAGAAAAATAAAATCCCCTCAAACAGGCCGCCAAGGTTACCAGTGATAAAATGAGGGGTCACATTGAAGCAGGTTCTCGTCGCGGCCGATTAGTCGAGAACATTCGTGGCATGAAGGTGGGCGTCCGGCCATTGCCGAAATAGCCGTACATGGCGTTGGGGCGACCAACCGCTGTCGAGATATTGACAAGCGTCTCAGAAGTCAACCAGAATTGAGCTTAGCTGCGTTCTGCACAGCCATCCTCCAAAATAGACCCATTATTGTCTACTGTCCAATCAATCGGCATGTGCTTCAAAGGCCTCCCGCTGCTAAATACTGTATCACACGCTGCGGTCGATTCAGGGCCATTTCTTGACAGACTGTCTTAATGTCGCTTTGAATTGACAATATCGACTAGCATATACGGAATCAGAGAGCAGGCTCCGACGCGGGCACGGAAGAGGTGTTTGTCGCCTTTTACGAACTATTCGAAGAGCTCAGTCAGCATTTACATCAGAATTGGAGCACCGTTTCCCTTTCGCGTGTGCTACCAACTTCTCGGAACTTCGGCACCAGCATCACCCGCAAACTTAAAGCCATGGGATTCGGACACCATGGTGAAAATCACGGTGGACATCACCATCAACACCACAATGGCAGTCGGGACATGAATTACGGCCCCGGCCATATCATGGGGTCCGACAACTTGAGAATGAACTATAGAGAGGAGACAAATATGGGCGCTCCCAACGCAAATTACGGAAGACAACCTCAAATGGCGCCTCCGAACATGGGCTACGGCGGACAACAGAATATACGGCGCAAGGCGTTGTTGATTGGCATAAACTACACCGGTAGCCAACACGCTCTTCAGGGTTGCCAGCAAGATGTTCAAAATATGGAACGCTTCCTAGTATCACGTGGCTACCCAGAAGACCCGAGGAGCATGGTTGTTCTCACTGATGCTCGTTCCGGACCCTTTTATCCTTCTGGGCACAACATTTTGGCTGCAATGGACTGGCTGGTCAGCGAACCAGGCTGCTGCCTCTTCCTTCACTACTCCGGGCATGGAGGCCAAGTCCCAGATCCGGACGGGGACCGTGAATCTGGATTCGATGATACCATTGTTCCGGTGGACTTTGAACAAAACGGACAGATTGACAGTGACACCTTGCACCGGCATCTTGTTTCTAAGCTGCCGCCGTCTAGCACGCTTTTTGTTCTCTTTGATTGCTGTCATAGCGGCTCAGCCATCGAGCTGCCCTACATGTACCGCTCTGATGAAGATGGAAACATTCAACTTGTGGATGGCGTGAAGCAGGGCATGAGTTTAATGACTGCTGCCTCTCATCTTATCCAAGGCGGATTCACAATGGACAAGGTATCAGAAGCCAGAGAATTAGTAACCAACGCCAGGTCTTTCTTTCACAATCTGAGGCACATGGGAGAAGCCCATGAAGATGGGCTGGGAGAAGAGCACTTTATGGAGGACTGGAAAAATGAGAACAAGAATGTCTTCATGTTCTCCGGATGCAAGGATGATCAAACCTCTGCGGATGCGGCAATCGATGGTTCTCACGTTGGTGCCATGTCATGGGCATTCTTGAACGTAATGAACGGGAACCCTAATCAGACATACCTTGAGGTGTGTGGTCATCTTACCCAATTTGAAGTACGCACGCTAACTCGCCATAGGTGCTGCAGAACGCGAGGGGCTTGCTTAAGGGCCGTTATTCGCAGATCCCCCAGCTGTCTGTTGGTTATATGATGGACTTAAACCAGCCACTCAGAATATGAAACAAGAGCTGGCCCCGGAGTTGTATTTGCGTTGGCTTGTCGTGTGAGAGGGTGGCTATGTAGTTGCTGTAAAGAAGAATTGATTAATCTTCAGCATCCGGCTACTCGACTTTACTCGGGTCCCTGTTTGCGTCCCAATTCGCAGTACTAACATCTAGCAAAATTGGTTCTTGGATCAACCAATCAGAAGCTTGGTTCCGTGGTCTAGCTGGTCATGGCATCTCGTTAACACCGAGAAGGTCCCCGGTTCGAGCCCGGGCGGAATCACTTTTTGCCGCTCCACATGCCTTACATTTTTGGTATTGACGTCTGATTGTCACTGCTACCTACTCCAATTGCTTGGATAATTATTGGAGGCATTTAAATAGAAAAAAAAAAGATATTTTAGTAAAGTGTATTAGGGGCTGGCAATGCGTGGCTGGAGCCGTCACCCCAAGTTGCAGCTAGTCCCGTAGTGATGGCTGACGGCCATCGTCATAGGAGGCCATACGCTAGCCTGATTGTGTCAATATGGGCTATTTAGAATACAATTTCCGTTATCCCTTTTCTACTCATCTGACATGTTACATATCACGTTAGTAGTAGTGTATCCATATACAGCATGGTAATGTCACTTTTATTTGGTGCATATCCTTTGGTGAATACCTTCCTCCGAGTTGGTCCAGATACACGTAACCTCTTCCGACTTGTAATATCTCTTATTGCGATCGTAGGTCCAAGAGTATGGATGTGCCTACCGGCAGTGCAACTGGGTCTTAACGAACCGACTACTGATATGCGGGTTCTCTGGAAGGTAAACACAATTACAGTGATATTGTTCAGTATTCTGAAAACCTTTATCCCATGGGCATCTACGACGATATTTGCTGTTGGAATTCGGTACCGGATTCTCTTTGATCATCTACCATGCACACTGCTCATCATGCTTGTCCTGGGTCTTCGGTATATCTTGGGTTTGCCTTGCATTGACAAATAATTCGACAAAGAGAGCGATGGACAGCATCACTCTATACCAGAGAGATCATGAACTCTCCATAGAGACTTATCTTCAAAGGAAATAAAAATAATCTACGGCCAAATGTGATTGGAGATACTTTTATACTACAAGATGCTAATAATGCAAAGACACATCAAAGATGGAGACCATGTAGTCTTTCTACCACAGAATAACTAGTGCCTAGATGGAGAATTCGAACGCCCATGTGGTATATACATCGGTTTGGTAAATTGGAAACGAAAGCGTGTTGCCACTGTACGCATGTCCATACCATCCAAGGTCATTAGGTGCATCAAGCTCGGCGTAGTGATCATCGGATGCAGTGAAAGCATACGTGTGAATCTGCAGTGTGCCACTCTCAGGGAGGCCAACAGCTGAGAGGTCTTCGAGTCCGATGTAGAATGTACCCGTAGCCACGCGAGAGCCGACAAGTATCCTCACCGTGTTGGAACCGACCACAGCATACACGTCGCCAAGCAAATCTGACGTCGGGTAGGTCTGCACGCGTGTTCCCGTCATGTTTTGGTTGTAGTACCTGTAGACTTGCCAGTCGGCCGTTGGCCAATAATCCCCGGCCGTGTAGTCGTACGACGAGCCCGTGGGGTTCTTCTTTCCGAGGAGATTAGCGAGGAAATCGTGCAGGGCGTTGCCGGATAGCCAGTTGCCACGCAGGCCATACGCGTTGACGCGTTCCAGCTGGGCAATCCACCACGCGCTGCCTGTGGGCCTCTGCTCGGCCCAGACACCATACTCGTTGATGTTGATAGTCTTGTCAGTGCCCAGGCCGTTGTTCTGGAGGATGGTCTTGTAGCTTGCGACTGACGACTGCATATCTCCGCCTCCTCCCTCCATGTGCCAGCTGTACTGGTCAGGTGCGCTGTTATTACCGGCAACAAAGGCAGCCCAATTGGTCCACCACGAGTTGGAGGTGTCTGGGTAGCCGGCATATGACGGTCCCGAGATTTCCACAAATGGGAGCTCATTTCTGATGGATTTCGTCAGCATGTTCGTACTGAGGTATTCGAAGACAATGCATACTTGATTCTGTGATACGTCCTACCCCAAAGTTCTAGATATTGTGACTGGTCACGGTTCCAAAAGTATGTGAGATCTGGCTCGTTCCAAATATCGAAAACGAGGCCTTCTGTCATCCCATTTGATTTCAAGTCAGAGATGAGTCGGGTCAGGTAGTTGTCCCAGTTGGTCCAGTTGCCGTTATCTCCGGGGTAAACGGCGCTAGACGACTGCGTGCCATCTGCACCCCAGATGTCGTGCGGAAGAAGGATGAAAGTACCACCATACTTCCGAGTTGTTTCATAATTGCTCAATGCCGATTTGAATCGAGTCTGGGCCTGTGAGTGGGGGTCCGAACAAAGGATGTGGAGACACGTACCTCATAACCAGCGACAGATCCGATCCACCCTTGGCCGCTGAGCTGGGCACCACCAGCCCTGTTGTATTTGAAGCCAATGTCTGTATAGAAGTGGTCGGCAACTTGGTTTTGCTGGTCCGGGATACCGTAGAGAACTCCAGAGGCAAGCTGCTTAGGGCTACCCGTGGACTCATTGAGATAAACCCTGGCTATGCCTGAGACGGCTGCGCGCTTGTCCAAGGTTGGGGCAGACAAGGCAGCACCCGCAAAGGATAGGGCGAGAGACAGTGGAAGAAGCATGGTGATGCAAACAAATGTTTATGCAACTCTAGGTACCTGGATGCCAAGATCTGATTGATAGGACGTGCATAACCCCAACTTATAGTTTCTGAAACACCAGCCGGCAAAATATCCTTGGCAATTGACTCCCGGTGGGTGCCTTGCATGCTTTGTCTTGTGCCGTGGCTTGCGGGACCAGCCGCGGGGTATGATTGCTGACTATGGCATAGAGTAGAAATATGCAAGGGGTACAGATGCGGAGCAATTTTTACCACGACTATCGTTGCTCTCATGTCCCAAGACATACCGTCAAGTCCGGTGGGTTTTAGTGGACTCTCATGAGCTCCGGTGGGTTCCGGTGGGATACCTTGTAAGGGAGCCATTAGCCCCGCTCAGATGACGACGTCCCTGTTCCGCACCAACTGCAGTATTTTCCGTCAAAAAATTGTCATCAGCCGAATCGTAGACTGAAGATAGGGAAGAGTTGCCTTCTACTAGACTATTGGTGCCAAGGCAGCAAGAGTTCAAATGGAAATGTCTATTCTTCCCGAAAGCAGCTGGAGATGGCGCAGCCGTAATCGCTTCACAGGCCTCAGTCTCTGATAATTGGGGTGACTTGGAGCTATGGCGCACTGATCTTCGGTTTGTTCATAAGAATTGTTATAAAGACTTGCACATATAATCAAAAGAAGATTGGGCAAAATTTAGTTCCTCTAGTATCTCTTAGCTATATCTCTGGCCCTCTTTTCGCACAGGCCGTGGGTTCCGCGACGTGACCATACTCATCCTGATTCTGCTACGCCTTTCTGTCAGAGACATATTTCTTCAATGTTACTGCTGGCTAGCCTTGCTACCTGGATGGACCAAGAACCTCGAGGTTCCTGTTATGAGGTTACCGTTTGGCTTTTACAACTTGAGTAGAGAGTTAGACTGTTTCTCGAGATCTATCTCTCATATTGCCACCTAGTCTCGGATATAATTACATGTGCGATGTTTACATGCAAACGATGGACGGGGACGAAGTCGAGCACTTATTAGCACTTGTTTTATTTTACAAGCTTATGAAAATAATGCCTGGAGACCAAAGAGGTCCGCATCAAAAGCCCCGTTCAAGATTAGAATTTCTTCGATTGCATCATGATGCCCATAAAAAGCAGTCTGTAGTGCACTCAAACCAGACTTATCCCTTACCTCGACATTGGCGCTCTTCTCCAGTAGCAGCCAGACTATAGCTTCGTAACCATTAAGAACTGCACAATATAGCGGCGTCCGGCCATTATTATCAACAGCCTCAACATTAGCGCCCCAATTCAATAGTAGTCGGACTATAGGTTCGTGGCCCTTAAAGGTTGCAATGCATAGCGGTGCATAACCAAAACTACCACCAGCCTCAACATTAGCGCCCTTCTCTAGTAGCAGCCGGACTATAGCTTCGTTGCCACGAAGAACTGCACGATATAGCGGCGTCCGGCCATTATTATCAACAGCCTCAACATTAGCGCCCCAATTCAATAGTAGCCGGACTATAGCTTCGTGGCCACAAGAGGCTGCATTATATAGCGGTGCATAACCAAAACTACCAGCACCCTCAACATTAGCGCCCTTCTCTAGTAGCAGCCGGACTATAGCTTCGTTGCCACTAAGAACTGCACAATATAGCGGCGTCCGGCCAGTATTATCAACAGCCTCAACATTAGCGCCCCAATTCAATAGTAGCCGGACTATAGCTTCGTTGCCACTAGGAACTGCACGATATAGCGGCGTCCGGCCATTATTATCAACAGCCTCAACATTAGCACCCTTATCCAGTAATAGCTGGACTATAGCTTCATGGCCATGAGAGGCTGCATCATTTAGAGGTGTGAAACCGTCGCTATCAGCAGCTTCGATATTAGCACCCTTATCCAGTAATAGCTGGACTATAGCTTCATGGCCATGAGAGGCTGCATCATTTAGAGGTGTGCAACCGTTGCGATCAGCAGCTTCGATATTAGCACCCTTATCAAGTAATAGCTGGACTATAGCTTCATGGCCATAAAAGGCTGCATTATATAGAGGTGTGCAACCGTTGCGATCAGCAGCTTCGATATTAGCACCCTTATCAAGTAATAGCTGGACTATAGCTTCATGGCCATAAGAGGCTGCATTATATAGAGATGTCCGGAGATAGTGATCAGTAGCTTCGATATTAGCACCCTCATCTACCAGTAGCCAGACCGCGGCTCTATGACCTTGAAGGGCTGCGTAATGTAGTGATGTCCTGCTGTCGCTATCGGTGGCTTCTATATTAGTTCCATTGTGCAGCAAAGTTTTTATTGCTTCCACGACTCCAAACCAAGCTGCCAAATGCAGTCCTGTCATCCCGGGGAATTCTTGACTATAATCTTCGTGGCTTGACCGAATTTTCTGGGCCATTAATGCTTGACACGATGACTCCAAACTAGCTATACTTTCAAGGAATTCTACGAGTCTCTGCTTCATCACAGATGACTCACGAGCATGGTGACCCCATTGCTTTGAGGCGTAGTCGTAAAATGGAAACGATTTCAATCGGGCGTCAAAATCCTTCTCATTATTGCATGGTCCACTCTCAAATGTGTTGTATGAAAGATAAGTCACACAACTTGTTGTGATTTCCACCTGCGGTTCTGGGAACCATTCCTTCCCCTTTTGCTGGAAATAATCTTGTGTTGTGTAGTGGACTAACCGAATAATGCCGCTTTCTTTGTCAATGGTGATCAAACCAGCGCATACAGAAACTATGTCGTCGACCTGCACTTGGTCGTTCTCATCAAATGTACACTTTTCATGCTGAATTGCCAACGCATGCTGGAGTTCAGTCGTGATGAGCTGCCTCTTTGCAAAAGTGATCCATAGTAATGCGCGTTTTGCAAGCATCTTCAATCCTGCTTTCTGGCCGTCGATCCTATCCACAGCCTGATCATAGGCGGAATGAAGCACTTGGATCTTCTGATCCTCAGTTGATCCAGGACTTTGTTTCTGAAGTCCTGCCAGCGCGCGTCTGATGTCATTTGGCGTCAACTTATCATCGAGCGACTCAACATATATCTGGGCTAAGAGAAACCTATCAAAGAATAAGAATCGTGACTTTTATGTTTGATTCAAACTTACATTCCATCAACAGCTTCTGAAATTCCAGTTTGGATATCCTTTTGAAGTTGTTGATTGTTCCGGACGCAAGACGGCAACTCATGTATATGAGCAGAAACATATTTGTCTATGTCTTCAATCCTTGCATAAATCTCCTGGACCAATGCTTCCTTGAAATGATCCTGAATATCTGGAATGAACCTTGATGTCGCAAAGATATATACTCCAGTAATGGTTTGGAGCTGGAAGATGTACGAGAGAAATTTGACGCGAACTTGAATGTGGCATTCATCTAGGGCATCAGTCACTATAAAGACCTTGGAATGTAAGGCTACCAGAGACTGAAGAGCTTTTGAGAGCTCATCTGCGTATGGCCGCGTCCTTTCTTTTTGGTGTTTATTGTAGAGATCCTGCACTTCCTTTGGAAAGGAAGGACATGATATAGCAAGTTGTTTCAATAAGCTTGCCAGTAAGCCATCGATCGTCTGTACGTCCTGTGCTTTATAGTTGAAGTAGATATATGCGATGCTTATTTTTGGCTCATCATGAAACCTTGAATGAAGGTCGTTGACCACAATCGATGACAGAATTGTCTTGCCAGCCCCCGGAATGCCTGGGCAGAATAAAATCCGATTATTTCCTCGAAGCCAGAGTTCGAAAATTTTGGAATCCAGAAGCCATTGTCCGGTTCCTTCTTCTCGTTTCCGGAAAAGATCGCTTTGCTGGAGAGCATAGTCTACGGGGGTAAGCCAGTCTAGAATAACTGTATGCTCTCGGCCGTGTTCTCTACTGATAAGTTGATTGAGGTCTTCCTTGACTCCTGAATAAGTAAATATGAGAATTAGATCAAAATGAGGCATGGAGGGATTAATTTAGCCTAGTATAACTAACCAGAAAGAAGATCTCCGATTCGTTTCTCAGCCTCAATCTTATTTTGAGGAATTTCGTATAAAAGATGCTTGGTGTAGGCGGCGGCTGCCATTGCTGCATAGCCCTGCCAATCCTTATCTTTATGTGAATCTGAGTAGTCGCATATCCCGCGAATGACTACGCATGGAAAATGATTCATCAGGCCTGCTGCCTCCATTTCAAAACACAATACACCTTTTTCGGATGCAAGCTGATCTCGAATTTGTGCATTTTTCATTAGTTGGTTACCTGATGCAATCAGACCATAATGAATTGCCGGGTCATCTTCGTCCTCGTCACGCTGCTTCCGCATAACCAATTTTGATTCATCACTACCACATGTCTCCGTACAGGATACGTCACCTTCTAAAGGATGGACCACATTGCTAAGGTAGAGTCGATCGTTACTTGGTCGTTGGTATTTTTTCCGGAGCCTTGGTGCCTTTCGGAGAGCTTCACAAATAGTCTCTTGAAGTTGGTGACCTTCACTCTCATAACAGGCCTTGAGGTGGCCCACGGCATTTCTTAAGAGTGGGGGAGACTGATCCAGGAACCCAGTGGGTTTAAAGTCCTGATCCTGGATGTTTTTTCCAAAGTCATATTGGAACACCCCACCATGCCCATTGCATGGCATACCGACGACAATGTCTCCGAGGCGAATATCCTGCTTTGGGCTTGGAGCGCCGCCGCCAATGCCAACCATCAGACCAATCCTGACATTGGGAAAACTGTGCATCATGTCTCGTGCTACACCTGCCGCCGAAGCTGTCCCATATTCCCCGTTTGGTAACGCGGCAATGGCAACGTTGTGTTTTCCTATTTTCCCCAACGTGTACACATTGTTATCGTTTGGGGACACAGATATGGGTGGATCATGCTTTTCATCGAGAAAGGCCCTGGCAGCCACATACTCGGTGGTTATTGCACAGATCCAGCCGACAGTGTAATCGTTGGGGTTCGACATTTTCGACTCGCGTAGACGAGGAGATGATACAGGTTGCTGGTTGAAGCGGAACTAGATATGGTTTGATCGTCGCGAAGTATTAGGACTCGAGTGTCTCGCTCCGGTACTGAGGATCGGTATCGGGTTGCTGACAGTGGGAAAGATTGGGAAAGAGGGGGAAGGAAGATGTGTGCAGAGTACTCAGCCTTGTTTTGGGCTGAGAGATGCTGACATGGGTTGCGGGGCAGCTGAGCATCGCCACGGCGCCACAAGTGGTTGCGATTGGGCGCCAAGATATTGAACTGGAGGTCACGTTTTGAGGCCCGTCACCTATCACAGCTACAGTCGCATGTGAATAGACTAGAGGGATAGAGCATTATAATAAGTAATGGAACAAAGGGCTAATTTTGGCCTAGATCATCCCGAGCGGCATGCAATCAATATTAGATTCCAGTTTGGGTCTATTCGGTGATGCATCGTGCCTGTAAGTCAAATGGGAGGGAGGTTCAGGCGGCGCCTTGCGCTCCAGGCATGAATCGCCGTCACCAACATTGTAAAAAGCTAGCATCTGAGCCTATGAGTGGCGCCGGTATAAGGAAAAGGCAGAGGTAGCTCTGTATAGGTGAAGACTGCCGTTGTTCTGGTTATTCTGCTTAGGCTCTCACTAAGGACATCAATCTCTTTCCACCGGCCCTCTAGCACATACGACCATAGCTCTCAGAAAATACGGGATCCCGTCCGCTCTCCCATAGTCAAGCTGAGAAGCGGTGAATTAGTACTCGGGTCGGTGACGACCGGGGAATCCTCGCTGTTGTATGTTTTTTGCGTCTTGAGTCCATTCTTTTTTTTATCCCTAGCCTCTTTCTAGGGCTTGTGGGTTGTGGATCTCTCTGTGGGGAGATGCTAGCCCAGATAACACCCAAGACGCCGCGACGTATTTAGGTTGTAGTGGCAGCACGCCTAGAAAAAAGACGGTAGGGAGGATGGCTTTGTCGCCGGATACAAGCGGGACTAAAAACCCGTTGTAGAGCTTCTAACTAGTATCAGAGCCGAGTTGGCCGTCCAAACTCCATCTGCGCTGCAGCCATTGAACTCAAGTGTGCGCGGAACAGTTAGAATATTGGCCTTCTGATGATTCTAACATATCGCTTCGTCCTATCCATCTCTCCCGCTACAGTTCTCTGTGTTAAGGATAGGCGTCTTATCGGCTTGTCGATTCGGCCAAGTGGTAGGCAGCACTGTTTCCCCCGGCGCCTGAGATTCTTGGCATTGTGTACTTGCCAATTATCGAAGTCTGTCTGCAGCCCTATCTTGAAAAGACTGAGCAGGGCGTTGTATGAGATTGCGATGGCATGAAGCGCTCATTCTACCCACTCCCTTTGAGATAGAAACAGCCGGGAGAGAATTCGGCTCGCACTGCTTCAGCTCTTCTCATTTCTTCGCAATGAAGCCGTCGTGGCTGAACCAATTCCGAGCCCTGGTCCACTGTCATTCCGAAGGCGTCCAGGATGGATTCGGGCGCGAATAAATTCTGGCTATCGGCGCTTTGGCGAAGGCCATCTCGTCTGAATCTTCAGCTATGGGCCGGCGCACTGTTTCACGCCTGCGACCGTCGGCAATCGCTCCATGGTCTCGCTAAAGGATTGTCAACCACCATCACCCGGCGTCTCTTTTGCATCATGTTCGGGCTGTGGCCGAATTCCGTGCGTCTATTCGTGTCGGAGATATGATTTCTCTACCCAGGAAAGTGTTGATCATGGCGTTGCTGCTTGTGGTGTATGAGATTCTTCAAGGCGACGTGAATGCTGCAGATCGACTTGTCTATTCGGGTCTTGGAGCTTTTCGGAATTCCATCGCTCTATTCAGGGAACGCAGACAGCAAGACGAGAAATCGAAAGAGATGGAACAGGTTCTTCCATGTCTTACCATTATGGGAATATTTACCCATCAGTTGAACTCATCCTGGGCTCATGTTCTCCACTTGCGAGCGGACCCAGAGCTCAAATTCCCCGAATATGGGGTCGATAATATCGCCAAAATTTATTCAAGCTGGGGAAGATTCTATACCCTCGCCGTGACATCATTGTGTCAAACAAGTCACGAGGGCAACATTTTGGTTTTTGAGGTGGTGGCAAGACGAGGGAGATTCTGATCATGTTTAACCAGATGGAAACCGAATCTTCAAACCTATCTCGACAGCTGCGAGACCAGCACAACAGACAAACGAGCTTTGCGTCTCATTTTGATTCACTGGCAGGTAATCTGGTCAGCTGTTGTCTTGATCTCACAGACGTAGCTTTTGATGCGTTCACCAACGAATTTCGCGATATTTTTTGTCGCAATAAATCAAGTTTATTGAAGAGGATCTTGTTATTGATTCGCCTGTTTTAATGACCTTTGGAGAAGGTATTTTATGCCATTGCTCTGCGTCGTCACATGCTGCAGAAACCATGCCTTGCGCATGACGGCGGCAGCGGCCGCTTACAAGTTGCCGTGGCTGGAGGGGACTTGGGATACGATAGTGGTGCTTCTCGGACAATTGGGCTCTGTTTTAATGGAAGAGAAAGGAAGAGATGAGAGCGGATTCATCCCGCCCTCATCAAGGTGGTATTAGCGAGGAAAAGACATTAGCACAAGCTGTAGGCGGATGACATCAGTCTATGTGTCTCGTGTGCCTGATGATAACGGAGAGGCCGTAACAGAATCCTTGAGTGTAGATTTGGAGCGATGGCCAGATTTTTGCTCGGCAGTGGGACGCAGGACAGATCACACCGCGACATTGAAACATTTTTCCTAGATGTGGCTTTTTCCGTTGAACAGGGATGGGTGTGGGGGTTTATCTTAGATCCAATAGTATTAGCGAGGTTACACAAGATGACAGCTCAGGAAACAGGCGACCAGGTAGTTGGCAACACGGGATTTGGAATGATGGGATCAACGAACATGTAATTTCGTAACGTGAGGCGTTGTTGTCGGGCTTTGGACAGGGGATATATCCAATCAGGACGAGGCCGTCGTTACAACAGCCAATCAAGGGATGCCTTCGCATTGTCAGCGCTAGCATTCGGCATTTAGATCCACTCGCTTCGCTCACAGCCGAGAGGTAAACTGGGATTATTTATGGGTGCATACTACTATCACGACGCTGCTCAGGAGGCATATTGCAACATTGCACACGACGCAGATCGACGTCGACAATCAGCGGCCTTTGCATTAGGGGCGTAAGTCACCGCTGGCCATTTCGAAAAAAAAGGACAACCAATCCAAGTGGTTCTCTACGAATCGTCGCAGACGTGTTTTCACTAATAAAAGGTGCCGTATTCACCAAACCCTCCTAGGACCTGTCCTAGGGCAACTCTGCAATTCAATTTTTCTTATTTCAGTTTTGTAAAATTGTTTTAATTCTTCTTCTTCTTTTTTCTTGTTTCTTTTTTTCCAACCCCACCCTCCCCCATTCGCGACATGGATCCCACCACGTCGAGAAAGATTTTGTTCCTCACCAATTCCGATTATGGACAAGCCAATGTTATCCTGGCAACTGCCCACGAGTTGATGGTGCGAGAACCGGACATTGAGATTCACATCGCCTCTTTCGGAGGTCTAGAGCGCGCGGCAATTGAAACCAACCAATTTGCCCTCGAGAATTTTGTGGGCAGGCCAGGGCCGTCTCTAGTCTTTCACCCTCTGCGCGGTAGATCGCAGTTTGAAGCATCCACGGGAGGAGATGTGAATCTTTTCGAAGCATGGGACCGGACACCGACATTCGTCAACGCCGCGCGCACAATCCTCTGCATCGACAGCATCATGCAGCCGTGGACCCCAGAAGAATTCGCCGACGTGTACAAGCAGATCCACGAGGTTCTAAAAGAAGTGCAGCCTGACCTGACCGTGGTCGAACCTCTTTTCACACCGGGCCTCACTTTGTGCAACCACGTAGGTGTAAAGTGGATTGTCCTGTCTCCCAACACCATCAAAGACTTTGCTATTCCACTGCAACCACGACTTGCGGCTCTGTGGAAGTATCCAGTGCAAGTAAAACTTGATCTACACTACATGAGACTTGGCTAACAACTTATTCAGTATTTGCTCAGCGTTGCCATTTCCGCTGCCTGCCTCTCTTATCCCAATGAACTTTGGTCTAACACTAGTCGCCGCTTACATGCTGCTTACCAGCCAACGAGTTAAAAAGGCCGAGTCATTTTTGCAGAATGAATTAGGAGAGAAAATTCGCTTGATGACTGCGAATGATCTGGGTGTATTGAGGGCTCCGCCAGTAGGGCTCCGAATCCTCACCGCCAACACTCCCGAGCTTGACTACCCCTTCGAGGTTATGCCTCCTCAAGTTGTGCCTTGCGGACCCATCATTCGCGCGTCGCCCGAAATCGGCAGAGTCGACCAGTCACTGGAACATTGGCTATCTCGAGGACCTACGTTGTATATCAACCTCGGAAGCCATTTAGAGGCGACCACGTCCGAAGCTGTGGAGATGGCGGCTGCTTTCCGTGAATTTTTGGACAAGGCCCAAGAGACAAAACAATATCAGAATCATGAAATACAAATTTTATGGAAGCTCAAGATCAAGGGTCTGGAAAGCGAGTCAGACTACACGCCCAGCTGCGTGGAGCAAATCGGCGAGGAAGCTTATGAGGGCATCCATAACCTATTAGGAAAGGATATGGACCGTGATCAGATTCGGATTACAAACTGGGTCACTGTAGAACCCAGGGCTGTACTGGCATCTGGCCATGTCATCTGCTCAGTTAACCACGGCGGCGCAAACTCTTGGGGCGAAGCGATATGGTAAGTCGCTCATTTCCGACTGAGACTTTTTGAACAGACATTCTAATGACATTTTTTACCTATCGCAGCGCTGGAATCCCTCAGCTCGTTCTACCGGGCTGGGCTGATTGCTACGATTTCGCAAGCAGAACAGAACTTCTCGGCATCGGCCGATGGGGCAACAAGGAAGCCAAGCCGAGGTGGAAGAGGGAAGAATTGTTCAGATGCCTGTCAGAAATTCTATTAGGACCCGAGTCGGAAGCCATCCAGCTACGGGCCAAGGAGTTGGCGCAGAAATATCCTGAGGAAGCTGGACGGCGTTTGGCGACCGACACACTCCTGGATGCTTTGAACAGCAACGCTCAGTAATGATGATACATGCCTGCAAAAAGATTATAGAGGAGGTCTTTTCTAGCGATATTGTGTCGTATTTGGTTCGTAATCATGGATAGACTTGGATAGATAAAATGTTTTAATCATGCGTTAATAAAGAGAAAAATTGAGACGCCGTCGTGACGAGGGCAAAAAAATATCGGTAGGCAGTGGTGAACAACCAATTTTGCTCCCAGCAGGGCTTGAACCTGCGACCTCCGCATCACCAACATTTGCCAGGGGCAATTATTAGTACGAAGCTCTAACCAACTGAGCTATGGAAGCCAACCGATGGAAACCTGAAGTCGTTGGGCCAGCTCTTGAACGGCGAGAACAGGCGGGGACGCGACTCAACTCCAAGAAACGCCACGATGCGCCACCAAGTTGGCTTCCCAAAGTCTTCGCAATGACACAGCTAAATCTTTTTGATTGATTTGCCTGTTGAGTGATTTGGCTTGGGCAAGGTTTAGCATTCCCCACTTGCACATTTTGCAAAGGCCCACGATTGTGGGGTGGTGAATTTGAGCAAGATCGATGAGCCCACATCAAAGGTTTTCATCCGCCTTGGCTTGCCAATGATTCAGTAGATATGTGAAATAACAGCAAAAGGCTTGACTCTCACCGTCGGTTGGGACTTTATGCTGATGATAATTAGTTTAGAACAAACAAACGCTAGGATAAATGCTAATACGTAGGGTCACAAGGTTCGGTTATCAGGATAGGAAAAGAACAAGATTGTAATTCAGCGTCAAGGCTATCGCATAAAACCTACCACGGGGTTCTTTGCCTATATTTTTGCACCACTCAGGGAAAAGGCACTCTCCCGCCTCGCTTATGACTACCAGACTGAAATTATACTGTGCCAAAAGAGCATTCTACGCACGCCAGTATTTGGTGGAATCTGGATTTTCGTCCCCTTCCGGAGGTTCGGAATAACCTTCATAATACCCGATTCCGATGGTAGGTAGTGGCGATTAATTATTCCCGTCATCTTTTCCTGGTCAATTGCTCTCCGATGCTTCTATTGCTTCGTTCTATCTTAGCGCCTTCATCGTATCCCAGTCTACTAGAACATTTCAAAACTTTGAGTCTCGGTTATCCCACAGTCGGCACTATCTACGCCATTTTTGCTACCGCCATGTTGAACCACGTACGGTGAAGGTCTGGTTATGCTGATTTTGTTTGGCGACATGAATGGCCTTTTTACTATTCGGGCCACAAGACAGAGGCTTTCGTAGCCGCCATGTTCGATCGTCCTGAATCGTGGGAGGATCTACACATTGACGAAATCATTCCGGAAATCCGTGGCATGAGCTCATCCTCGGTCATTACAGTACAGCTCGAGCACCGAGAAGATTTATCGCCTAGGGGCAAAATGATTCATCGTGCACATATTGCCTATATGAACAAACTTGAAACCCACTTTTCCAGTTCCACCCAAGACTGTTCACTGCCTTTGCCGAATAAAATAAATACAACACTAGTATTTCGGATGCAGCAGAAGATGCTATCTAGGTCGGCTGTCAAACGCCATATGCTCTCAGAGTTTTATATACCAGATCTCTTTCACCCCATTAGTCCCAGGGACCAAATATCCCCTTCGAGAATCCGGGCGTTAACAGTGATCAGCAAGCTTCATAGGACTCTAGAAGATCTAATGGATAAGTTAATGGTTCGACCCGAAACAGGGCTGCCAGAAGTATTACCTTCTAGCAATCTTCAGCGTCAAAGTGCTCTGCATCGGAATGGGGCGGTCCATCGCCGCCTCTCGCTGTTCTCCAGACATCAACAATCTGACCCTCACCACACCAACGCGCAGGCTCTGTCAGCGTCTCATAACCCTTCAAGCAGGAGTAAACAGCAATCATTTCGAAATCAGCTTCAATTTGGCAAAGTTTCTTGATCAGTAACGCACATCTGGCTTTCATGTCCACCCGCAGAATCCATCATGGCAACCCAAAATTGACACGTTCCTCGCATCATTGCCCGGCAACTGGTGTCGATGCCATCTGTAGGCAACCCTTAATTAATCTATCAGACATAATTGTACATGTAGAATTTTGAATTATTAAGCGATCGTCTCGTATCCTTCAAGCAAGTCGTAGATAAATACCTTGCTGGGGTCGTAGATACTCTCCTCTCCCACAATATCAAAATCATGAGTGTCTTCCTTGGTCCGGATTTACGACGTCGCAGCATCGCAAATGTTTTCCCAGTCAAGTTTACAGCCCTTGAAGACTCGCTGGCCGGACGACTAGTAGAGGTCCAAAATCTCCACTACTTCTTTGACCTAGCAAACATACTTCCAGCTAGGTGCATCTCGCACCGGGATGTTCCCCAAGATGTTATCGAATAGCTCTTTATTTTAATTTGCTAGGAAAAAGGCGGACAAAAACCATCGAGGTTAGTGCCATGTTGATGTCGCGCTCGTCGGAGTGACAGACGAGCCGAGGACAGTCACTGATAGGTTCCAGCTATCAACTTACAACATGTCGCCCTTGCGTCAGTAGCGCCACCACATTCACTCACTAGGCAAAGCAAATACAAACACAGGGATACCCCTTCATGTCTCAGAAGCGGCTGGAGCGGAATAAATAAGCCGCCGAGAACAACAAAGCGGGGGAGTATCGATGATTGTCTTGAAGATAGTACTTGTTATCTATGCCCTCGTCCATTATCCCATCATGTCGCCGGCTTCTAAGCGCAAGCGCAGGCCAAATGCGCACATTGACGACTATATTGCTCGAAAACGCTACCGTGACCCAGGCGAACAGTCCCAACCCGCCCTCCCTCATGACAAGCACGGACCGCATCGCGGCGGCCCACCTCCAAGCGCAGAGCTGTGCGATCGTTTCCCTATCAAGGAATATGGGGATGACACCGACAACATCGAAGTAGTGGGCACCGGTGGTTTCATTCACATTCGGTGCCCATGGTCTTCGCCTGATCCATGTCCTTGTGGCCGCCTGTCGTGCCACCTTGATTCCTTGATCGTTGCTGTCGACGGAGCTTGTCCCGGAAACGGCTCCCCTGCTGCAGTCGCTTCCGGGTTTGGCGTTTATTTTGGAGACGCCCACGATGATTGCATTCGAAAGAACGGTGCCTTTCGGATCCCCGATGATCCCAATTACCTGCACACCAGCCAGCGGGCGTAGCTGCATGCTGCTATTGCCGGAGTGAAGATTGCCACAACCTTTGTAATAGATGGAGGACAGTGGCCATGCGGTGAATCTTGCAAAACGCCCTGCAGGGTGAGGCACCTCGTCGTAAAGTCCGACTCGGCTTACCTGGTCAACGGAATCACGCACTCCGTCAACAAGTGGTATCAGAATGGCTGGCTGACGGTTAAGAGAACCCCCGTGAAGAACAAGGACCTGTGGGAAAAGTTGGTTGAAGCGGTTGGTATATTGCGTGAAGTTAATGTTAGTGTGGGCTTTTGGCTGGTGTCGCGCGAGGACAATTCTCACGCTGATGAGCTCGCTGCGTTGGGAATTGATGGTCACCGTGTATTTGTTGACAAGGGATTACTCGAAAGGTATTGAAACTGAATTTTTGGGAAAGAAATTTGCGGCGGCAAGAAATTGAAAATGATAGTCTCGCAATAACATCACATGCTCTAACAGAATTTCCAGTGATCATGTATGCAAAATGCTGTATGGCTTGACTACAATGCTGATGACTATTTCGGATTAACTCAAAGATAGCCTGAACACCCCATGGCTGAAGGCGCTGCCTATCTTCAGTCTCTCAGACCTCCCGTTTTTAATACAAGTACAATCAATTACTAGAGATGGATGCATTTTTTTCACGGGATCCGCATGGGTCGCATCGTTTTCAAATTCGATTGGGGGCCGTTGCAGTCCCCACTGGAAACTGACCATACGGCGGAGAGGAGGGAGGGGTGAGGACTAGCGCTTACTCTGGCATAAGTAGCCATGTGCCTGCATCGCCGCTTTTCACTCTGTGGTGTTATCACGGCACCACCACTTGCCGCTGCCATCATAGGGCTATCGTACTGACTAATAAAGGTCAGGTCAGCACCGGCACCGTTCACTTGCAAAACCCACACCTCAGCCTCTCTCCAATAAAACAGTTGCCACCATGGTCTGCTTCTTCTGCCGGTCCCGAGTTTTGGAATCTGGGGAAACGTGGGGATACCACCACAACAGCATCTATCAGTTCAAGCGTTCACTGAGAGACAACTGTTCGCTATGCGCCAGACTCTGGGATGACCTTGGTATAGAAACCTCGGACTGGGATCTTGGTTCATGGCTCAGTGGAAGCTCGCCCGAAGACGCTGTTTATAGGTGGACTCTGCGTAAAGCGACGGCGACACGGGAGAGCCACGACGTGATTATGCTACGGTTTCGACCGACTGGCGAAAAGTGGCAGCATCTTCCCGACAGGACATTTTACTTTGTACTCGAACAAGGTATTAGAAATCGCTTGATATGTAAATACTAGTAGATTGAATGTAGCTAACTATGCGCGCAGACCTCGGTGGAACACCAGATGCAAAGGACCTTGGAGCTCAAACCAACTCAGATGGGGCCCGGTCTCAAGTGTCCAAATGGATGCAAAACTGTATTGACAACCATCCCAAGTGCGCCAGGAAGCACAGTCAGCGGCATTTTGTTCCCACACGACTGCTTGATGTCGGCTCACCTCGGTCGAAATGGCCACCTCAATCTTGCCGAGTGGTGGTCACCAAGGAAGACCACGTTCATGGACCATACGTGACGCTGAGCCATTGCTGGGGCACAGAGCCTTTTGTAACCCTACTCGACACGAATTTTGAACAGTTTACGACAAAAGGCGTGCCATGGGAGCAGATAGAGACGAATAAGAATTTTGTCGACGCGATCCAAGTGGCACGTAATTTGAACGTGCGGTACATCTGGATCGACTCTCTCTGTATCATTCAACAACCGAGGAAAGAGGATATCGAGAAGCAAAAGGAAGCTAAGAGCGATATCAATCCCGAAATCAAACCGAAAGATGAAGAAAAAAATGTTTCTGACTTTAGCAAGGAGGGCAAGCTGATGCACAAGGTCTACCGAAATTCGTTCTGCAATATCGCCGCTGTAGCCTCACCCAACAAGAACGGTCGTTTATTTCAAAAAAGACATCCGAGTGACGTGCTCAAAATTCTTCCAGAACAGTTCGTGGGGATCAAAAACACCATGCTGTTTAAGCGTCGGACATGGCGTGCTGTTCCAGACAAAATCTACGAGGAGGGGCTACTCGCCCAGGCACTGTATACCCGCGGCTGGGTGTTTCAAGGTAAGCATTCTCTACTGCGACCGGCAAATACAAAAGCATCCACTAATTGCTGTAAACTGCAGAGCGTATGCTTTCTCCTAGAATCCTCCATTTTTCGGGTCGACAGATCCTCTGGGAGTGTTCCACAATCACAGCGTCCGAGGGCATTCCGAGCGGCCTCCCACTTCCCATCGACGCACCCATTGCGGCTGTGGACCGCCAGTGGCGTTATCGCCTCCAGCAGTCAGCCCTATCAATACGACCAATTGGAGATGCATCCTTGGAGGGCTTTTGGCGCGATGCTGTGCACGCTTACACTTCATGTAACCTTACCAACCAGTCAGACAAGCTCATGGCGATTTGGGGCGTCGCCAAGTTGGTGCGCGACGCACTCGGCGAAGATTTTGCCGCAGGACTGTGGTCCAAGAATTTTGTCGAGCAACTATGCTGGCGAGTCGCAGATGATAAGGCAAAGAGGTCAGGCGCACTGCAAGCTTTTCCAACGTGGTCGTGGATGAGTGTCCAGGGAGCGATAGAGGTGGCGCCTCGGATATCTACTGATGCTCGGTGGTATACGGTGGAGGGCCTTGACAATAAAGAGCCCCAGTTCGATCTTGAGAGACGATTGTTTTCTACATCAGCGGCACTCCCGGAGCAGATGTGGTCGGAGGCGCTAGAGGATATGGCGAGGAAGAAGAAAGACATGGATAAAAGATGGAACTCAAAGGTTAACAACACACAGGATCCCAAAGATCATATGGATGTTATAGAAGAAGACTCTCCCTTTAGTAAGCCGGCAGATGAGGGAAATGATGATAGTCAAAGTCCGGAAGGGCAACCCGAGACCAAGCAAGATCTCGACACTGAGGTAGAGACAATTTGGGACACACCACCGACGCTCAAGTCTCCTGAGATCAGGCTCCTCGGCCACGTTATCGGAGGAACTATTACTAAGACTCCAGGCATTAATAACTGGGCTATTGACGTTGGCGATTCAGATACGCAACTGGGCAGCATCAAAGCATTTCCTGATACAACTGCGAGCCTCGAAGTCGGAAACAGCGATTGCGAATTTGTTATCCTTGCTGCAAACTGCTCTTTCAGAGACCAACCAGTTCAAAAGGGAGAAGAAGCTTGGCTAGAAGAGGAAGAGTTGCTTATGACCAAGTACTCTGGTGTCGGGATTCTCGTTGAGTTGGTCGGCGAAAACAGGTACCGGAGATCCGGCTCCCTCACTTTTGAGGATTTGAGCTATTCCACCTGGGAAAATCTGCGAACATCATGCTGTCACAGCGTTGATAAGGTCAACAGAGAACCTGAACCTGAAAATAGCACATCTGAGGTACAATCATCTAATTCAATGGATGGTGAGAATACTAGTGAGATACATGGACTTGAGGATGGCATGTCTATTATATTATGCTAGATTCAATTACACGCCTTGCCAACTCGTATTGCTTCTAGATATTTTAAACTTGCCAAGGCTGTTCCTAAGAAGATGTTCCGATTCGGCCTTTGGAAAGTTCGGGCGCTTTATTGCATCCGTGTCTTTATTGACAACGAACCTTCCAGTCTCAGTCCTCTTGATTAGTGAAGGCTGCGGAACGTTGACTTTGGCATTCTGAAGAGGTTTGTTATGTCGCCCCTCCTTCCTATTCCATCCTTGATTCTCAGCGAAAGTTCGGATACGACTAATTCTTCTGCCATCTGCAAGTCTCCCAAACCGCAATTGCGAGGCTGCCCAGACAAGTGACTCGTTGTAACCTTCTGCAGCAAAGGTCGCAAAATCGCCATGAAATAGTCTCAGGATTATCGGCTCGTCTTCTGAGAGAGGGTCAACAGTCAAGAAGCCCTTGCTAGCGTGCAATATCTCGTCAAGTCCGCGATGAGGCATGTGAGAAATTTTTGATGACATAGGAGACCCCAGTGACGAAGCCTCGCTTAGCCATAGGTCTAACTTTTGAAGCTGCACGCCTTTCTCACCACCCTCCTCGGAATGTGCGGCTGCCGCGATTGCTCGTAACCCAAGGTCGCGTTGTCCCTGGGATTGTGTCTCAATTCCCTTGATCCCTGCATCGAACAAGGCAGTGATATTTGCTGGCAATCTGTCGCCAACGTTACGGAAGGCCTCGAGCGAGTCTTCAGCGTTGACCAAGTCCAGGCGGGCACGTGCCAAGGCGATGTTGCTCCCAGCACGGCTCACTAGATCTTCAACTATTGACTGCACGTCCTTCTTGTTCGGTGAAGCGATGAGTTGAGCGCCCAGTCGCGAATGAGGGGGTTTCCTTTTTGGAATTGTTCCAAGGCCGAGGTCGCCATGTTCTTGCTCTAGTGCCTGGGCTATGAATTCTCCCATCAACTGTCCACCAGCAAGACTAACGTCGAGGTCAACATGAGCATAAGGCTGCTTCAAGTTCTGCCCTCCACTGCAATATGTTAGCGCTCACGATGGTTATTTCCTTGCAAACGATACTTACCATCTTGGGCAACCTCTTTCCCTACAGGCGGCGCATATTACGACTTCACTTCCCTCAGGATCACACTCAACACATGTCCAGTAAACGTGACGTTGATATGGATCGGGGCAGTCTTCATCTTCGAAGTCACAATTTGAATCGTACTCGAAGGGCATAGTCAGACATGGGATTCTTGACGTAGTAAATATCCTCAGTCCCTTTTCCCTAAGCCTGGGTAGCTCATCTTCGAGAAAAAGATCAATTGCGGGAGAACATCTGTCTAGACCATCAAGCACAAGAAAAGCATGGTCGAGGCTTGAGACGCATTGATCTAGGGCGTTCCGGATCAGCCTGATACGAGTGGCGCCTCGTTGACCTAAGTTACGCGCATCTAGGTATCTCGCCGTTGCATTTGATACAGGGCAAACTTCATCGCTGGTATCGCAGGTATGGCCGGTCATCAGTTGACGAAAGATTGACAGAAGGATATCCTCTATAAAAGTCGCTTCGTTCCATCGCACATCTTGAGTTATAAAGATTGACGCAACCGCACTATCTTTAGGCCCGTACTCCTTGCACAGCCATTGGCGCGCTAATTCAACAAATGTGGTCTTGGATAATTAATTTGTGAACTTTCCACGCTTAATGTTTTATACAGGCAGTGGCTTACTTTTCCGGAACCAGGAGATCCAGAGCACCGTAAAACCCATTTTTCCGTGCTTTTGTGCCAATATTGGAAAACCTCATAGTTGATAATTCCCGTGAGAAGCCTGTGATAAATATCTGGGCCGATATCATAGCTCTCGCTCAGGGCTATGTGGAGCGTCACGCCGCTCAACTGACGCCTACACAGTTCCGAGTCACTACCGAGATCCATTGTCTAGTTGACGGTAGAGGAGGAAAGTTGGGCCAGAATTCGAGGGAACGGGACAATACGATAGGGCTGAAAACTTGAGGCACATGGTCGCCCCAGTAATTAAACCAGCTGACTCCCGTGTGGATGAAAATCACACGGATGAACCAGGATTGTTCAGGCAGAAGGAACTTTGGTGCGTAATATGGGGCATAAGGCAAAAGAACTGGTGCTGTGGCTTCTGCAGCTTTGCCGTTAGTGCTGAGTGGTTTAATTTAGTTGCAGGAATAGCTCCCGCCCCAGTTGCAGGGGAGGGCAATGGGTTGGGTTGAGATCGGTTCTATCCACCTTGTCTTGGTCCTTTCAAATGGAGGTTTTTGCAAGCGCATATGTACTTTTGAAAGAGAAAACACATATTTCAGTATTAAAAACATGATACAGCCTGAGCGAGCACTTGTAGCCCTTCACCTTGGCAAGTTGCATTGGTCAGCCGCGTGGTCGGATGTATCGGCAAGTTGAAATCCCAGAGGATCAGCCCCCCGAACTGATGGTGCCCACCTGCGGCTGGTCCGCATATGCCGCTGACTTAAACTGCGGCTTTATATCCTACCTCGTGAATGGTACGTGCGCACCAGCTGCATGGGTGGATGCTTGGTGTTGGCCTCAGAGTTTGCGTATTGCATGCGGGAGGATCCTCGGCATCGAAATCTTGGCAGGCACACCTCCTTTGTGAAACCAACAAGTCAGAAGATGGCGTCCTTATTTAAGGTCACTCTGTGGCAACCTCAATAAAACAGTCATTCTGAATCTTGAGAAATGAACTAGGAGTGGCGCAGAGCGTTGGTAAGGCATTTGAAATGAAGATGGCTCCCTCAATGTGTGAGTCTTCAGAGCCTCGCTATGCCCTGGTGAGTCTGCAGTAGGGCGAAATGTTTTCGCCCCCAATCTGCCTTGATCCCTATCCCGCTAGGGCTGCGAAAAGTACAAAGGTCGACGGCCCCCAAAATCGACTGTGATGGTTTCTCTTACTCTTGTCAAGCTCAACGACGTTCGCTGGTTCTTGTCATGTTGTTCAGTCTTTACCTCGCACTTTTGTGCAGCTTTCTGGGCCTCGCTGTCGGGAGTCCAACAAGACCAACCCGGGTTGTGCGTAGCCCCTCACTCACTAAGCGGGATGATGCTACTCCAACCATATGCGGCGACATTATTGACTACGTAAACAATGCGACGAGCTACGTATTCTATGCATCGGACGCCTACGCGTGCCTGACTAGCGTACCATTCAACCCAGCAGTTGCACTGCGGTTCATCGAGTACTACAATACCACCATTTTGTTCCAGAGTACCTTGGCCTATCTCAAATCACCACCAGAAGGCTACCAACAGCCTTCTATCGATGTTCTGCACGAACTGGAAGTAATCAAGCAGAATGTAACTAGCGGGGTTTACCCAAACGAGTACGCCTTCGAGGCCGCTTTGCAGAGCACCATCTATCGCATGCACGATGCCCACGTCAACCTATACGCGGGTGTGCTCGCCGCTTTTGTCTTTGCTAGCCCTGTTGATCTCGTAACGGTATCCAAAGACGGCAAGGAGGAGCCGCAAGTATATTTTACAGAAGATGTCTATGATTTCCAGAACGGAATAGCCGATGACATCTCGCCTGTTGAGTCTATCAACGGAGTCGATGTAGTCACCTATCTCACTCGCCTCGCGGCTTTGCAATCTGTTGGCATGCTCGAGCCCCACGCAGACTGGAACGGGTTGATGTCCAACCCGGCTAGAGATATTCAGGGAGGCTTGAGCACGCTTGGCGGTGGCATGACCTTTTATCCGGGCGACGAGCTCAATTTCAAATTCGCCAACGGATCCAAATATGAGACATACTGGCTGGCCATCTATGGAGAGCCATATTACACGGGGCCACTGAGGACGGGAGGCGACTTTTACAACTATTTTGTACTTGGCCTTCTGCCTGACTCGTACGATGATATGCCTCTACCTGCAGCGTTCAATACCTCAGGGGACTCTAGCGGAGGAAGTAGCTCCAACGATGTCATAACTCCCTACAATTACAGCACTGCCTATCCAGAAAATCCAGACATCATCCAACAAGCTTTGACTGACTCTAGCCTGGGTTTCGTTACTGGCTACTATCTCAACGACACCAAAACCGGTGTTCTCAGCATTCCTTCGTTTGATCAATCTGGTTGGGATGTTGGCAACTTTTCTCAAGCCGTTGCGGATTTCATTGCTGGCGCACACGATGCCAAGCTTGAAAACATCATCATCGACCTCCAACAGAATGTTGGTGGTCTTGTGGAGCTGGCGTTTGTCACTTTCCGACAGTTCTTTCCCGGTCAGGTCCCATTTGCAGGAAGTCGACGCAGAAGTCACGAGCTCGCAAACGCCCTTGGTAAAGCTTACAATGACCATTGGAAGCATTTGTCTGCGGATGATGATGACAAGTTTGCCCTGGAGGCCAGCGAGTGGGTTGTATTGGAGAGGCTAGATGCCGAGACAGGACGCAACTTTACCTCGTGGGCTCAATACTATGGTCCTGGGAATTTCCATGGTGATCAGTTCTCTCTTACAGTACGTCCTGATTTTATTCCTCTTCAAGACACCATTCCATGAAACTAATTATGAGAATAGGAACGCTATGACCTACACAACGAGCAATTTGATGCCGCCAACTTTGACGGCTGGATCCCGATCGACTACACTGAAGGTGGTGATGGCGTCAAGCCAGAGTGGGACGCGAAAAAGATCGTCGTCTTGACAGATGGATCTTGCAGTTCCACATGCTCACTCTTCGTCGAAATGTTGGCCCAGGTTGGTGTAAAGAGCGTCGTCGTCGGCGGTCGCCCAGCTCGTGGAGCAATGCAGGCAACCGGAGGGACACGTGGTGCTGCACCATACCTCGCCTCAGACCTTGATGACGACTTCATCAACGCCCGAGGATGGAGTGATGAAGCTAAAGCCGTTCTCCCTGAGAACCGTGACCCAGACATTTTTGTCAACTATGCTACGTTCAACCTGCGCGACCAGGTACGCAAGAAGGACGATACCGGAACACCACTTCAATTCAAGTATCTGCCTGCTGATTGCAGACTGTACTTTACGCTGCAAAATGTCTTCAACATGTCCGCATTGTGGAGAGACGTTGGTCACGTCGCGTGGGTCGACGACTCAGAATGCGTCTCTGGGTCCATCGAGTCGAGTTCAACCAGCTCTACTTCATCCAACAACTCGGAATCAGTAAGACCCGACCTCGGACTATACGACTCCGGCAGCACCGAGGATGCTCCGGATCCTTTGGTGGACGGCAAGTCATCTCCGTCACGATCGCGCGTGGTCAAAGTGTGCAACCCCGAGCACGCGTCGTTGGACTGCGGCCCGCACGTCCCATGCCAGCCCATGAACTTCCAGTGCTCAGACGGAAACACATGGACCAACAACATCTGCGTGGTGACATGCAACAACCACAACGGAAACAGCAACGCCGGCAACTGTCCCAATCCCCTCACCCAGCAGTGCAGCTTGGGCTCAGCCAGGGAGACCAACGATGCGACGGTGGGGATCACTTCCACCAGGCCCACGATAGCATTGCGCAACAAACTGCGCGCTGGACACTGCGTTCCCTACGTAGGCGATTCCAACATGTGCTCGCCATCGAAGGGCGCGAAGAGAGCTGGAGGCGGGTCAAGTGACACAACGAGCGATGACTCTTCTTAGACATGGATGTTGCAGCAGGGAGTAGCTGGGGATAGATGTGCCGAATAACCTAATGCAGATACGACTTATTCTATTCTAGATAAATATTAGACATTTTACTTTTCATTCTCCATTCAGGGTTTACTGGGAGTACCCTCGTTACACAAACAAGGCGTGAATGGCGTCGGCGCCACCGTCAATTTGCGGGGCCGAAGCTGTCGGCTCCGCAAAAGCGAAGAGAACGAGAGTGATGTAACTATCCTATTTTATATTCAACTTTGTAGTTCGCTTATAACATAAGGTAAAAAAAAACTATATAAAAAAGAAAAACACTCCCAGCAGATTAACCACGTAAGATCATCGCTGGCACAACCATCCTATACTGGTTCTTGCACTCACAGCGCGGCTATCCACTCAATAACTCGTTCCTACCCTAGACGAATGCCACGTTTGAGATCTCTCAACCTAGATAAAATTGACATGGGTTGTGGGCTGAATGAAGCTTGGCCCTTAACCATGAGAGTTAAACTGGAATATAAAAAGAGCCGTAGGTTACCGCCATCATCCTGGAATAGCCGGGACAGAGACTGTGGTCGGGCACCTGTGACGTACTTAATAAAACGGCCCCGCTATTACGAGACTTGAAATATGGTCCACCTCATTGGAAGACTCGGCTCCAATCCCCCAACTCCCCCCATCAAGACTATTGGCGAAATGGCTGAAGACGAGAGCAGTTCATCACCCCGGTCGGGTGAGCTCAGTTGCACAACTTGTGGAATGGTCTTTCAGCGTCAGGACCACCTGACGAGACACATACAGCTTCATGATGGGCAACGGCGGTTTGCTTGTCCCAAATGTACTCGGCGCTTTTCCCGAAGGTCAGTATTGGGATGCCAAGACGGCCTTTGATTGGCAAGATCCAATCAACTAACCAGATGCATAGAGACACACTCCATCGTCATATGTCAACCCATGGGCCGCCGGACCCAGAAGTCCATTTAGCCTATCCCAAGACCCAAAGTGGCCGATGCAGCTCAGCTTGTTTCGCGTGTCGTTCATCTAAACAGCGATGCGACGGTGCACAACCTTGTTCGCGCTGTGAACAGAAGGGCAGGTGTTGTCGTTATCTGCCTCGTGGCATTCGCCAGGTCAGTTATTACCCAGCGAGAGCACTCTCTCACCATGTAAATGGAACCGCTGACCCTTGACCTTAGAAATCCCGGACAATGTCTCACTTGGCAGGCCATGATGTGGCGTCGATGGACACGTCGTCGCCTAGCAGTAGTGAGACACTGGTCCAAGACATGGCCGACAACGCTGCTCATTCGAAAAAGAATCTGACTGTTGATCTTTTTGACCGGATTCTAGAGGGTACAGATGCTACTCTCGATCAATTCTCTGACAGCGGTAATGTTTCGACATATGCAAACGACGTGCCCTGGCTATTCTCCACACCAGACCTGGGAGGATTGGAGGATCTAAACAACGCCATTAATTGGCAGAGTTTTCCCACCACTGCAGATACTGTTTCACAGCTAAATATTGACACGCTGAGCAACCTAACAATGCCAAACACTGTTGATCTAAGCAAACCAGGACTAGCTGATACAGCTGGCAAAATATCCAGTCTTGGGTCATCTTTGCCGAACAATGATGCCGATACAGAGGACTTTGGTCATGTGCCTTCTCTTTCAGTGGCAGGCTACATAAATATTCGTCTCTGGTTCGAACTGCTCCATTCCGAGAGCGAAGAGAGCAGTCTCAACCTGATCACCCACACTCACCTTCCACCACGAGAGATGCTCAACGCCTTTATCCAGCTTTACTTTGAGAGGCTTCATGAGATTATGCCCATAATACACCGACCAACCTTTGATCCTAATACAGCCCCCTCTTTATTGGTTCTTGCTGTGGCTGAGAATGGACGTCGTTTCTCTGATTTAGCGGGAGCAGGATCTTACGCAGCAACGTTGCGAAAAACAATAGACTTTGCCGTCTCCAAAGAGGTTCGCCGCCAATTAGAATTTTGCCATGGCTTGCGCTGACGTATCTCGAAGATTTCAGATCAGTTATCAACTATTGAGCCATGGCTGGCCCAGGCCACCATATTGAGACATATTGCCATGTCCTTCACTGGGAATAGATCAACGGTCGAGAGAGCGACAAACACGAGAAGCGCTCTCCACTTTGTCTATCGAAAGCTCGAATCATGCTGGGAGGAACCTGAAATGTCCTTTCTAGAAACAGCAGATGACAGCTGCGATGACTCATGGGCGAAGTGGATCGATTGTGAACTTCTTCGTCGTATATCATATGGAACCTGGGTAATCTTCAATCATACCTTCGCCTACTGTCTTTTGATGATGCTAATCGTATGCAGCTTCTTGATAGTCAGTATTCCATATTGCTCGATCTCACTCCCACTGTACCTACCGATTCTCTTCGACTGCCCTTACCTTGTCATCGCAAACTGTGGGATGCCCCCACAGCCACCGAATGGAACAGAATTCGGAAAGGTACGTTCTTAGAGAATTGGAATGTAGGATTTTCTTATTCTAATTGTGTTCAAGAAACGCCGCCTTCTCTCAGTCTTAGACAGGTGATGGAGTCGCTATATGCTCTGAAGCCTATATCTAGCGACTTTGACGGATTCTCGTTCTTGTTGTTCTTGCTTTGCTATTACCGCGACCGGATGTTTCTTAAGCAAGCTCAAGATACAGGTTTGGTCTCTTCTGTCCAACCCCAGAACGTGTCAGTGAAGTGCCTCACGGACTATCTTCCGGAGCTTGGCAAGCTTCTAAATCCCGAACGTCGGCAAGGCATGGGACCTCTCGCAGCAGTCGTTTTCCAATTTTACCATGTAATTGGAATAATGTCATACATATCTCTGCGGGATCTGTATACCTTTGCGGGTTGGCAAACAACACCCTCGAAAATGCAGGCGACACGGCGTCGACTGTCCACATGGGTATTAGAACAAGGCGACGAAGCTCGGGCAGCCACATTTCATGCCGTCAGGCTCTTCACCCATTTGCGAAGCGCCCAATCCTACGGATATCAGGAGCCCAGTGCATTGTTAGTGTCAACACTGGCCCTGTGGGTGTACTGTAGCTCGTCCATACGTCCTTCGCTCGGGGGCCCCTTTGGGAGGTGCTCATCCACATGTGACGAGAAAGATACAGGATTGGAGGCATCAACGGTCCGTCTCGATGATGGACTTGATACACATGCAATAGATGATTGGATACGTCATGGATGCCATGACAGATCATTTGTGAGCGGCATCGGTAACCTTCACGGCCCAAACAGTTATCAGAAAGTCGTGCAGGAGGGGGCAGATATGTTGTCACTGCAAAAGCGATGGACGATATCTCAGCCTTTTCTTAGTGGCCTCATAAATCTTTTCAGGGCATTTGAGAAGGAGCATAAGTTGTAAGATGACTGCAATGCGCTGCTTTTTAGATCACCATAGATAGCATAATTCAACGTCGTTATCAAGGAAATACCTTAAACCTACTTCGGCATGACCATGATTCTGTAGGATGAATATGGGCCAATGTAAAGATGCGGACAACGCCAGCCTCTAGGCGATCCTGTGGCATTGAGAGGCATGCTGTGAACGGAGGAAAGCCTAACGTGCAAACAGCTGAGAGACTGCATGCCAAGTTGTTCTATTTCCGAAGGTCCCATAAAGAAGTTGTATTTAGACTACCCACAATAGCTTTAATGTAGATGATTCATAACTTGCACATGGTTTTTCAAAACTTGAAATGACGCCTAATCTTTAGCTCTCTTCTTGTACTCCTCGTCTGTAACAGCATCATGCCATTCGGTAGCCCCAACACCAACAACAAAATGTGTCATGATGCTTCCATCGTCCGCTCCATGCCAATGGGTAGTACCAGCGGAAGCCCATACTGTATCTCCAGCATTGATTCGCCGGGCCTCTTGTCCCTTGTCGCAAATCCAACCAGAACCCTGAAGAACACGAATCATCTGTCCTCCTTGGTGAGTGTGCCAGTGTGTACGCGCACACGGAGTAAAGGTAACATTTCCGAGCGCTGCTTCTTTGTCCATATGAAGCATATTCAGAAAGACCTCGCCTGTAAAAGTGGCTGTGGGCTTGGTGACACTTCGGCTTTCTTGCTGAGAAGGCGAAATGATGATTGATTCAGGCATAGTGAATACTTCTGGGACGACTAACGATCGTGAAGAGATAATTTCAGAGGAGTCTCTAGTAGCTACAGTTAGATTCTGAGGTAAAAACGCTGACATGGCTTAGATCTCATACTTTAGTAAGATAAGGCCTAATTTAGAAGGTGGTCTGTCAAGTGATAGGAGAAGAGCGACAACTTGGATGCTGATGCCTCCGAAAAACGAAGGTTTCTTGACTCTTTATAGCCACATTGATACGGAACTCGGCCTTAGGTTCTTGCTCGGCCTCGTCATTCCCGTAAGAGCATGACTTGATCGAAATTCTCTTCGGCCGATGAGTGCTCCCTATCTAGTTGCTGCGTCAGCCGATGTTTCCATTTCCCACAGATGTGCCCCACATGTCGGTGATAACGGACTTACCGTCAGCCAAGGACAGAAATAGGGAGCCAGGGTGGGTAGGGCAGAGAGCGAATGAATCGCCATCTTCGTCAAACGTTCAATGTTACATGCTACTTGCTACCTAATGGTCGGCGTGGGAAGTGCTCCCAAGCCCACCCGCGGTGCTTTGGACTTTTGTCTCATCCACAACTGGATGGTGCTACATATCATGTAGTCAACCCAACACAGAGGGCCGTTAAAACAGCTGAAAATATTGTCTTCCCGTTAATCTTGTGGTGCCGTATGTCTTTTTCGTGCTCCAATTCTTGATGCGTGAGGTTTTGACTCTGTATTGACAACCCTGCTATTACCCATGTTTGAGTCAGGAGCAGTGGAATCGAAAGAATTCGCGAATGAAGTTTTGGTTCGGCTGGCGCTTTTCACGATGAAGCAGTGCCTTACGCATGATGATGAACCTTGTGTATAGGATTTGGAATAGCTCTATTCTCTATATCATGCATGCAGTCTCAAGAGTAGGGCTGTGCTTTCACTATTTATGCACACTTACAACTTTGCTTAGTATTGTCGAATCCTACCACTTGCTAGACATTCAGTTCTTGATGTTGATTGATCGCAAGGGGGTACAAATAAAAATCTCACACTTCTCCCGAACAAGTCTCTTCCACGTAATGACCGATGATTCTTCGCCACAAAGCCCAACTTCCGAGTGGTTGGCGAGATAAGAAACAAGAGAGCTCAATATTCAAATTTCCTATCATGTTATTTCCGAAGACACTTCATTGGACAATTAATCCCGGTGCTGAACTTGAATGGGAAGACCGCCCTCGAGTTCTAGAGTAAATAAATCGATCTTGTGAGGAGGAGTGAATCCCGGAGGGAAGCTGAGATTATATTTCCGGAATAGTGAGGCCAGGACGAGGGTCATCTCCACAGGCACAAGACTATTCGTGCATTGTTAGCATTACAAATCAAGATGCCCGAAACAAAAACTCACTTTTGGCCAATGCACATTCTTGCTCCCTTGGAGAATGCAACTTGGTATTGCTCCAAACTCTTGGCTTCAGGACCAAGCCAGCGGTAAGGGTTGAAATGACGAGCGTCGGGTCCCCAAACATCGGTGCTGTTGTGCATGGTGTATGCTGACATGGAGACAACGGTCTGATGCCATATTATTAGCAAGGCCCCGTCAATTGAAGTTTCGAAAAGCAACTTACTCCGGGTGGGATAACCTGTCCATCCACGACTAGTGGCTGCTCGCCGGCGGGAACAACTCGGGGTATTCCTCCTGGCACGGCCGAGGCGAACCGAATGCCTTCTTTGACGCAGGCGCTCTGTACAAGTTAGCTGTGATCTATTGAAAGCATCGGTATCCGTCTCTCGACGTACCAGAATATCAATCTTCTCCAACACAGCCAGCGGAGGCATCTTGGTCTTGTCTGGAATAGCCGCGTCAAGCGCGCTGACAAGCTTCTGCTGGAGTTCCGGGTTTGACAGGATTTCCCAGATGGAGACTGTGAGTGACACAGCGGTGGTGTCCGACCCTGCTACCAAGAGGTCGACGGCTTCGGAGACCATGGCTTCACTTGAGAGAGTAGAAATCGCGTCGTAAAGAAGTGGGTGTTCCGCGCTTGAGCCCTTTTCCTCACTGCGTACTGACCGCCACTTCACAAGAGAGTTTTCTGCAAACTATAATTGACGATTCCAATTGCGATCAGTTCAGTTCCTTTAGGACTTCTTGGGGGAAATGTGAATATCAAGGAAGGTAAGTTACCTTAATTAGGTCCAGAACACCACCCATATCCGGCATCATCATTCGTGTTAAGCCAATGGGAATAACCCTCATGGCACGTCGAATAAAAGGATATTGTATCATAATGCTCAGGCCACGTGCGGCAAAGTCAAATGCCTCCAGGAAGCGGGACCCGAAGCCATCGGGCTGTTCCTCCATCATGCCACCAGTGTCGCCACAAGAGAGCTGTAGAATGATGTCGGTTGTCAAAAGACTAATCAGAATATCAGCTTATATCCTAAAAAAAAAAGGCTATCGTTCCCTTTGCGGCGAGCCGGTAAGGAAGGGATGAGTTACCGGAAGGCATAGTAAAAGTTGATGTTTTGCTTTTGTAGAAGCCTCTCAATCTTCGTCTCGAGAAGTGCCAACTTTTCGCGGATGAGGGGCTCAAGCTTGACCACGCCGGCACGAGAAAACATGGGGTTAAGCATGTGGCGTCGCTCTTTGTGCTTGGCAGGATCCACCTCTGTAAAGAGCGTGGGAGATGCGGCATTGAAGCCGAGGTAGAAGGGCTCATATTTGGGGAAAGGCTTCGACTGTCTGTAGATCACTTTGTACAAGCTTGTGTCGGTGATGTGCAACGAATTGGGGCCGGTGCGAAGTGCTTTGGTGTCTTTGGGTTGTTAATACATTAAGAGCCTTTTTTGGTAAACGAGAGGCGCATATGGAATAGCGCTTAGGAAATTCAGGTGAGAGAGGTAGCGTACTGTATTTCTTGTGCAGCCTTTCAAATGTTTGTTCAGGATATCCTTTGCGAGTCTCGGTCCAGAACCACGAATCCGATTTAGCTGCCTCTGCTGGCCCGGGAAATTTGCTGAGAGGGTGGAAGTAGATGCGGTAGAGGCCACGGAGGTAGGAAAAAGCGAAATACGATACGAGAAGGCCAACGACGGCGGTGGCGGCGGCGGCAGCTACACTTTCGGGTGAAGCCTTTCGAGCATTGTCGATATGCTGCGCCCAATCGAGATTGATGAGCCCCATGTTGAAAGGTTTGAACAGCAACTATGGCTGAAGCAGTTGAAGGGCTTGTTGGTGGATAAGAAACCAATGTTAAACTGAGATGGCTTCTATTGAGGTTTCCAAGCTCCCTTTTTATACCAAGACGGATTTATCTACCTGGAAGCATCAGCTAGGATCTGGGCTGCAAGCACCCGCCCACGCGACCTCATGTCCCGACGAGATCGGTAAATGAATATTCTCCGCGGCGAATAAACCGCAGTCTATTACTTTGTAGGCTCCGCCGCCCCATCGGTCATCCCATCGGTCCCTCCGCAATAACTGGAACGGGCCTATGCTGGTACCCGCAAATGGCGGCGTGCTGCATTGAGGAGCCGACGATTCTGGGGACGTCGGCTCCTCAATTTGTGGGTCAATCAAGGCCCGAGACGCGAAGCGGCGACGCGACAATAGCGAGCGATCGATAAAATAAATATATATAAACGTTTTTGAGGTTGCAGAGGAAATTCTTATCACGCAAGTACATTTTGTTTGAGTGCACACAGTGTGTAGCACCCTTCATTAAGGTTTAGTGGAATGAGTGAGACCTATCACATCCGAGAAGAACAAACTTTCAGGACGGCGACAAACAGCACGTTTGACAGAACTATGAAATTCAATATTCATTTTTTTCTCATAAATACACTAAAACTATTCTCTTAAATCTCTAGGCGTGAGTCGGATGTACATGCCTTGCTCTGGCTTAATCGTGATGACTCCTCTAGGTACGACCTTTGAATCATCCATCGCCAAGTCCCACGAGAAGGACTTTACCATGGCAGCCAGTAGACATCGCATCTCCGCTTTAGCAAAGCCCTGGCCAATGCAACTTCGTGGCCCGTGCAAAAAGGTAAGGAAATCGTAATTGCTCCTGGTGCCTCCGTTCTGGTTCGGCTTGCCGTCATCCGTAATCCAACGCTCAGGGCGGAACTCATCCGCGTCCGGACCCCAGAGAGCAGGGGAGCGGTTGATCATCCAAATGGAGACGACCATTTTTGTACCCTTCGGGATGAATTGATCACCGATTTGTGAGTCACAAAGGGCTTGTCTGATCGTCATGGGGACTGTGGGATAAAGACGCAGTGTTTCTTGGATAATTCCGTTGAGATATGGCAGCTGCTCAAGTGTGCTGGCAAGATCGGTGGTATCGTTTTCTGTTGATAGTCTCTCATCCACTTCCTCTCTCAACCTCATCTGCAACTCGGGATATTTGGCAAGCAGATAGCACGCCCAAGTAAATGCAGAGGCCGTTGTCTCATGTCTACCGAAGTTGTTAGCAAAAGGTCCTCAATCACTTAAGGCAAGGAAGTTCTTACCCGGCAGCCAAGAAGGTCAAGAGCTGGTCTTTCAAGACCTCATCCGAAAAATTGTTGGATTTGATGAGAAGGGACAAAACATCAAAGTGATCATCTCCTTTCTCCATGATGGCGTCTCTCTTGGCTTGAATCATCGGCCCACAAATGACACTCAACGAGTTTGTTAGCCGAGCAAACACGTTGTTCATCTCCCACGGCAGAAGGCGCACAACTGCAGATCCAAGCGCAAGCGAGAGCATGGAAAATAGAATCTTCTCTCTTGACGGCTCCAGCAGCTCCTCGTAAACTTCTTGAAGCGGGTCGCTCTCTTTTTCCACAACGTTGAATCTGCGACCCAAGCCAGCGATTCCGATAATGTCGAGCGTCACTTTGCTTGCCCACGAAGTTAATTCAACAACGGATGAGTCGCCATCAACGCCTCGTCTCAAGGTATTCGTTAGAGTCTCGGCCTTGGTCCAAATCATGGGATATAGCTCTTTGATGTGTCGGAACGCAAATGCAGGCATCGTGTTTTTGCGGAGAAACTTGTGCTGGTCTCCTTCCACAATGATAAGACCATCACCGAGAATTTGACGCAAAAAGGCACTGATTTTAGGGGGTTTGGCAAAGTCATAGCATTTGTGAACGAGAAGGTCTGCAAACAGACGAGGGCTCGTGACCAGAATGTCGTCTCCAAGTGCATTAAGCGCAACCAACTCTTGGTCAGGGTATTGCTTTGCAATTTTCACAAAGAGGTCCCCTGAGGGTCCTTCTTTGACCATCAGAGATTTATGAACAGGACTGATTAAGGACTATTAGGATGATTAGATTATGAACTTTTCTTGAGATCTATGCTCAAGGCGTAGATCTGTATTAAACAGGATGTTCCTTACCTTGGGACCCGGAATATGACGGAGAGGGCAAAATAGCTTTGGGTACAAGAGCACCCGGAAGAGAATGCCGAATGCATAGTGGGCGGCAAAGATCAGTAACACAACAGTGTACCGGTTTTGAGAGTCGAGGTAATTTGGCAGCAGTTTGATGGCTAGCAAAGATTGTGTGGCCGCTGCAAGTGTCAGACCAGGGACACTGATCAACTGAGACAATACGGCCATGTTGTGATGGTTAGAGATGACGTATTAAAATTGATTGCGGGGAACCAAGACGACGGGGCGTGGAAAAGAAGGTTTGGAACACTGTCAGGTCAACAGACATTGGCAGAACTCTCTGGATGTCAACATCAACAGAGGAATAACGTATTTATCTGGTATGCAATCATCATTTAATCGCAAGGCTACATTGTGTATCAAATATCATCTCAATTTCATGTGAACGGGCCAGAAAGCACTGGCTGATTCGGCTGCCCACTCTCTCACACTGGTATTGCAAAATGCGGCAGGTGAACATCTCCAGCACCTCAGTCCATCAAGTTTCAGGCTTCACTAGCACCAGTTTGGCGGGGATGACGCACAGATCGCAAAGCGGATACCAATGCGGTTTAGCCTGCGAGCTCGCTAAGGTGCTAAGACGATCCCCCGAAAATGCAGCCGGTTTAGCTTCCGAACCTGCCGCCATTTGAGACGGCACTTGATGCACAGTTGGCGTCCAAGACGCTCTAATGTCAGGGGAAATTCGGCTCTAGAAGGATCGGTCCCTTTCTGTCAATTGAATTGCTCCATTATTCATATTTTCACATGTGCTAAGCTTATTATCCCGACCCGCTGAGAGCACATGTCATCGGGAGGGTCGCAATCTCAGCCCTTGAAGAGAATAGTTTGGTGGGCACCATGGGTTTGCGGTAAACATCTATTCTGGAAATGGAGCTGCTCTCGCATCATACTTGAAGACATTTTGGTCACATTATATGTAAAATTTTCAACTTAGACATTTATTGTAGTCGCGTCAAAATGCAGCACGCCTCCAAGACCATCATTTTTCTCATTCTCAGCTGTGCACTTTTGGGAGGTTATGGGGGCATCTTCATCTCCTACCAACATGGCTTTCTCGGTGCGCTACGAGTCTGCGTCACCGAGTCGAAGGAATGCGTGCTGAAAGACTGGAACTCTCCACTCTCCTTGCAAAACTCGTACAGTGGCATCGCCTACCTCGACACTTCAATTAATGTTCTCATCGAGTTTTTCGCCCAGGGATTGATTCCCTACAGCCAACGACTCGATGTCGAAGCGTTGCTTGCGTCGACATATTTGGCTGCTCAGTTTGGCGGTGCCTGGTTTCTTATGGCACTCGAGGGATTACGCATCGGAAATGCCGGTAGCATCTTGAGTTGGTAAGTGCTCATGATTTTAGGGTCCTCTGGTTCTAACTGTATGCATCAGGACTGGAACATTTGGCATCGTATTTCAGGTTGCCACCATAACCATCATCGCGCCGATTTACTTAATACTCCAAGTTCTCTTTTCACCAGCACAGCCAAGCAACATTCTCATCGACCTTTCTGATCTGGTGGTTTTCCCAGTTTCTTCTTTCATCGCATATGTTTTACCAACAATCGCTCTGGGTTTGCCGCTCTTCAATGTGCTTCCGCCGTGGGCCAACTATCTCGCCATCGCCATCTGGCAACCATTCCCACTTTACCAGACCACAACTCAAGCGATTCTTCGCAGGTGGTACAAAAGAGGGAGAACCAACAATGCAGCTGGAAGCCTCGGAGGGTATCGAAGTGCCTTCCGCCAGGCCTACTCATTCATTCTTTGCTTGACCATGGGCGTCCATCTGTCCGTCCTAGCAACTATTTTTGTGTCAATAATCACGCACCGACTTCCTCTGACTTCCGTAACGAAAGTCATGGCACCAACATCTCTTATCAACCCTCCGACTTTGGCACTCTTCAACCCGCCCGTGGTGGCTGCAGACCGCAGGGCTATTGTGACGTCCTTCCTACGATGGGATGTCTATTGCGCTTGCGCGTCGTTGGTTATATGGGCCGCATATTCCCTGCAACAAGTTCAAGACACAGAGGCAAGACCAACTGCTAAATTGAGCAAGATTCTTTTCTGGGCCACCCTTGGCGGACCCATTGCCCCTGCAGTGATGTTATTGTGGGAGCGGGATTCCTTGATCTTGGATAAACTGGAGCTCTCCACAAAAGCTGCAAAAAGCAAATAGCATTAAAATATCACTACGCGATGCAAGGACATGTGGCTGGTACCATTTCTATTACGATATAATTAACTAGATCAATCTTATTACTATTATAAAAAGCAAGCTGATGACCGCCCATCAGATGAACCTTCGTATCCAATTTCTCTTCCGTTTACATTAAATATTACAATGAATTGCAGGCCATGATCGAGCGAAGAAGACTTTGGTCTTGAGCCCATGTTGGAACAAGATCCTCCTCCCCCCACCCGGTTGCCGACCTGATGCCCATGGCATTGTTAATGCGGGTAAGAATATCTCGTGCAGTCTGAAGTTGCTCGCTGGTCGTATACGCACAGTATGTGACCAGCTTAATGCAGTTAACAATGACAATGCCGCTTGCCGCGTCATGGGCCATGGATGCAGGCATACCGTTTGGCCCAACATCGCCAAGGGCGTATGGCACACTATAGAGAATATCATCGATGGTTTTGCCGACATCCATCTTCAAAAACGGGATGAATTCCGCCCACGCATCACTATTCCCCGGCATTTCCTTGCCAGCGAGCTCCATCATCCCATTATATAATAGGATGCTAAGCAGTAAGATGAGGCGCGCCGTCCGAACCAGGATTATCGTGCAGGCAGTCTCAGCGTCATAGTAGATGGTTCCAGAAGACACTTCTCCCAGTGCAGTGGGCACGCCACGGCCTTCAAAGGTGCTCTGCCAGTACGCAGCAGCCTCTGTGTCCCAGACATAAAACTCGTTGAGCATTTCCACGCATGACTGCATTATGGATGTACCATCCTCTTGCTTTTCTTGGCAGAATGTCTCAAACGTGTAGTCGCCCTCCAAAGACATGTGCCGCAACAGTTCCTGGCGCAGCGAGAGGGTCTTCGCCATCATCGAGAGGGCTCGGAGAAGCGGGTCAAAAATCCCCAAGACTGTTGCGATCGCCCCGGGGTCGCTATATGTGGTGTCGTTATTGAGAAATGAATATATTTGCTAGCCAGCGTTAGTCACTTCGCTGTGATAGATTGCCGAGGGCAGCCACATACCAATCTGAGAAGTGCCAGAAAGAACACTTCGGCGCCTATTTTGGTACCAACCTGACCAGGACCTCTTCTTTCCAACAAGTAAAAAAGGCCAGGTGCGTGTTCGCCTGGGTCACCATGGCCTTCGCCACTAATGTCCTGCAGCCACCATTGTTAGATTATGCAGCCCATTGCATGCAGGTGGACATTACCCTAAATGTGCAGAATAGCAGAATAGTTGCAATAACCTTATCATTGGTGACATCGTTTTCCGAGTCGATCACCTGCTTCATCATCTGGATAGCGCGGCCGTAACTTTTGTAGGCCATGATGCTGAACCTTCTATCTCCGAACTGATTGTAGGCTGCCATCTGGGCAACACTCAACGTAGCCATTTCGAGAAGGCCAGGGTTTTGATGATCAAAAAGACATGGCAGGAACGTCAAGTGACCAGGAAACCCATCTGCTCCATCTGGCGACACAAATCGGCGAACAAAATAGCAGAGAGAGACATCGTCGAATGAAGGCGTCGGCGGAGGGGTAATTGGAGCTTCAAACTTGATAAGAGCAATCTCATTCTTTATCTCAACGCTTTCCTCAGACGTTTGGCTGTCCCGTCTCTGAATGGGTTCGACTGCTGGGGCTTTCTGGTAATCTTTCTTCCGAGTATAACGAAAATGGAACTGGTCTGTGTATCCCGGGCATGGCTTTCCGTAGATTTGGCATCGACGACACGACGGCTTCCCCTCGTCACACTTTTGGATCGATGTTAGCTCTATGCAACACGCAAGCCATATGCAAACGGCGGCCGCTCAAGTGGAAATCTCAACACTGGCTCACCTTCACCTTGCGCTGCCGGCAGCGTGTGCACCCGGTGCTGAAGTGGCCTGGAAACACCATGCTAACTCGAAGTGGATGTGCTTCCGAGCAGACAACGGGAGTATTGCCGAAAGTGAGTCAATAGTAGGAGGACGAAAAGAGAGAAGAACATAAAGTGCGGGAAGATCGAAAGGCAGCAGGGATTGCCAAAATGTGATCGACGCTCGCTCGCTGGCCGGTGCTGAGCCGGGCACGACCGCAAAGCACATGATTCGGTCCTTTCGGAACACGCACAGAGCAGGTTCGCGATCAGACTGCCGAGGGATGTGGCTGAAGGATCGCTGACGATGGCCTTGCTTTGTGCGGACTAGCTTGCGACACCCCCCCGAGAGCGCCCCTGTCGTAGTGGGTGGGTTAGCACTCTCGCGTTGTTTCAATTAAGCTCTACCGAGGTGATGCGATGCTGAACTCGGGAAGATGCAAGCAATGAGCCCATCGCGGAGCATGAGAGTAGGGAATCAATCTAGATGCAGTCAAGAGTTGGATTTATATAACTCGGATCAAGTTCAGGATAAAATTCATGGCAGAATTCACAATTAACGTATTCCTCTTAATTTTGTTCCCTAACAACACTACACTACCACTATGCCTTCGCTGCTTTACTCTCCGGCAATTGATGTCATTGCATCTGCATGCCACATAATCTTATCACCTTTCTTTTCCGGTCCACTTCTACTCTCAGCAGTATACGCGCCCGATGCTGTGAGCAAGGTGATTGATGCAATCGCAGCTGTCCTTCCTGGGCAACTGGGAGCTTCACTGAACCCCTCAACGGTGCGAACCATGTTTGGCGCGCTAGTGGCATTGGGTCTTCTGTACCAACTCAATCGGGCACTGAACACCATTGCGTCCAACTCATGGACCGTTAGAGCCGGTAGAGGCTGGGACTGGCCCAACGAAATTGCCGTAGTCACTGGCGGTTCTAGTGGCATTGGCAAGGGTATTGTGGAGAAACTCGTGGCCCTTGGCGTACGTGTTGCAGTCCTTGACATTCAAGAAATGCCAAAGGAAATGCAGGCGGATCAACGGATCAGATTCTACTACTGCGACGTAACCTCCTCCGAGTCTGTCGCGGAGGCTGCGGATGCTGTTCGTCGCGAGATGGGACACCCTTCCATTCTCATCAACAACGCCGGCATCACCTCGCCGACCTCGATTCTGAAGATGCCCGAGTCTTTTCTGCGCAAGATCTTCGCTGTCAACACCATGGCTCTGTGGTTTACAACGCAACAATTCCTACCCCGCATGATTCAGCTGAACAAGGGACACGTTGTGACAGTCGCCAGCATCGCCTCATTCGTCGCGTTGGCTTCCGGTGCCGACTACTCGGCAACAAAGGCCGGGGCCCTCGCATTTCATGAGTCGCTGGCATGTGAGATCAAGCACATCTACAAGTCTCCAAACATTTTGACAACCGTGGTTCACCCCAATTTTGTTGACACGCCGCTTGTGCAGGACATTTCGGGGCATCTCAAGAGCACCGGTGTCCGTCTTCTCACAAGCGACCAGATCTCAAGCCGTGTTGTAGCCCAAATAGAGCGAAAGCGTGGTGGCCAATTGATTATCCCCGGATCTGCGTCGATTGTTTCGGGAATTAGGGGCTGGCCCACCTGGCTCCAGGAGCTGCTGCGGGATGCCGTTGGGAGGCGAGTGCCTGTGTAGTGGTGGATACTACCGTTCGTAGCCAAATAGTAATCAAAAATATGTAGCGTTATATCAAATGTGGCACTAAAGCCCATAGATGGCCTCTGTGACTGTACTGCACTAAGAAGCCCAGACGTGCAATGACCCATCGTTCACAGCTGTGCCTTGATACGGATCGATACGGCGCGCTCCAGGCCCGTCCCGACGAAGTTTTTGCAGGTCATAGCTGGAACTCTATCAATTGACCTCAATGATCCCTGAGCCAACTGCAAGTTTAAGCAAGAGTTACTCTATTTCGACTAGCGTGATGACAGCTAAGCGCCCGAATGCACAATGCATGGCCGTTATTTTGCCGAGACGTTGTTTAATTGACAATAAGACATGGCATTTACGCACATAAAAATCTTGCAGATGGATTATTGTTTGCTTCAATACAACTTCATCTCTTCTTACAAGATTAATTTTCTCAAAAATACGACACAATGTCCAACAAAGCACCCTTCCACAAGTTGTTCCTTTATCTTTATGTCCTCGCCATCAGTCCCTGGATTCTCGCAAACTTCATCTTCGAATTTTTGCTATGTATCCTACCCTGGACTAGACCTACCCCTGAGCTGTCACTGAACCAAGCCGTACGCATTCGTGTGGTGGCATTGCTGCTACGGTACTGGTCCCTTGCACAATTGGGAGACAAGGTTACCCTACACGAAGCATCCGAGGGTAATCGGTTTGAAGTGGTTCATCCACGGTCTTCAAAGTTGTACATGGATGTTCTGTCAGATGACACGATCCAGCCTGGTTTACTTGGCATGACTTGGACCCCTTCACGACCTCCGTCTCCTGAATTGGTGCGACCGGACATGACTGTTGCCCTGCATTTCCACGGAGGTGCATTTGTCATTGGCAGTGGGCGGGATCAAGACACCGGATATCTCGCCCGTACACTCATACAGCAAATGGGTTGCAGTCATGTCTGTGCGCCCCAGTACCGCCTCGCCAGCGGCAAAGATGGACGCTTCCCGGCACCTCTCCAGGATGCTCTTACGGCATACCTTTGCCTATTACGAGAAAAGCGCATCCCGGCCGCCCAGATTGTGTTGTCCGGTGACTCGGCCGGCGCTAACATTGCCCTGGCGCTGCTGAGATACATTCAAACACACGGCGAGGAGCTAGAGATCCCTTTTCCAGGGGCCGTGACGCTTTGGTCGCCTTGGGTTGATGTGTGTGGAGCGATGCACCAGGATGTGAAGATGTCACCCAACTACAGCACAGATTACCTGAACGGAGACTTTGGCCGGTGGGGTGCCTCTGCCATAACAGGATTTGGTGCAGTAGATCCGTTGAGTCCCTACCTATCACCGTTGCACCATCCTTTTAGTCTCAGCGCGGATGTTCCCGTGTTTGTTCACGCTGGGCAGGCCGAGGTCCTCCTCGATGACATTGAGGGTTTTTGCCGAAGCTACCGACAAGTTGGCTGGAAAATTGAATTGGGCATTTCCAGAGGCTGCCCTCATGACGTACTCCTGCTGGGTTCTAGAATCGGGCTGGCCAAAGCGGCTGAGGAGGCAGCGCGGGATGCTAGGAAGTTTCTATCCAGCGCCATCAACCTAGGAGCAAGCCAATGAAGGGTCTTCGTCCCAAGTTTAGATCGATATTATTTGTCATTAATCCCTAAAATATGAAACCAACGTTTTTTTCCAATTCATAAACCTAATCGGCCCCAAAAGCTGAGGTCAAGTGCTCCCGCCGATCGTTTCAAGCCGGCTCTAGCGCCAACCAGTCAGCCCATCCCCGCCAAGCTAACAATTTACGCTAGTCTAATGACTTCTCGTAAGTCTCGGTCCCTGTCAAGCTTGACCCATTGCCATTTTAGGCAGGTGCTCTTTCCATTTGCAGGAGCTATGTCTTCTGGGCCTAGCTTGCGAATCCCGCACTTCTAAGTGGCTTCGATGACATCTGCCAGACAATCAAAAGGTGCGACATCAGTGCGATCGATAGACTATTCCGAATTGTAGGCAGTTTGCGAGCATTTGCCGAACGTTCTTTCATGTGATCGGACCCTATACCTGTTTCAGGCTCAGTCCCAGTAATCGGCACTGAACTGTTCGAATGCCCATTGGCTCATTGGTCGTCATTGATGCAACGCAACAGCAGAGTTGCATTTTGACGTGCCATGACAATCCTCAGCAAGGCCCATGTTATCCGGGAAACGACCGATACGATCGCTAGGATCGATGTCAATGGTCGATTGTCACCCCGCTCGATATCTCCTGATATTGATAGAGGTTACCGAAATGGGAACTTCAACCCACAGACACAATTACTTCTCTGATAGAATTCTCTTTTAAGCCGACCAAACCCAAGTATTTTGATTAATTCCTGGGCTCATCACCTTATTCAAAATTAATTCGTTGAAACCATGGCTGGCAGCACAGAAACCACAAGTGTTCCGCTACAAAACAACGAGTCTTACTTTGACGTCATAATTATCGGGGCGGGCATATCAGGAATCAATGCTGCTTACCGCATCCAAAATGACGCCCCTTCCGATCTGAGCTATGTCATTTTGGAAGGACGAGATTCACTGGGAGGCACCTGGGATTTATTCCGCTACCCAGGAATCCGTTCTGATTCCGATATCTTCACCTTTGGCTTTCCATGGAGCCCCTGGAAGCACAAGGATGTACTCGCTGGCGGTGGCATGATCAAAGACTACATCAAAAGCTCGGCAGAGTCTGCAGGAATCAATCATCACATCTGCTACAACCACTCGGTTGAAACTGCAGATTGGTCTTCGGAAAAACGCAATTGGCAACTCAATGTCAATGTACCGGGACAAGATAAGCCGGTTGTCTTTCGGTCCCGATTTGTGGTGCTGGGCACCGGGTACTATGATTACGAGAAACCACTTCAAGCCCTTATTCCAGGCATTGATGCCTTCAAAGGCAAAGTAATCCACCCACAGTTCTGGCCAGAAGACTACGACTATACCGGCAAAGATGTTGTCATCATCGGGAGCGGCGCCACTGCTATCACCATCCTACCCTCTATGGCCGACAGAGCCAGGCGGGTGACCATGTTGCAGAGGAGTCCAGGCTATATATTTTCTTTGCCTTCAACCAGCATCATGGCGCGTCTCTTCTTTGCCGTGCTCCCAATGAGAGCGGCATACTTTCTGAACAGCCTCGTCTGGGTTCTGGGAAGCTACATTGTCATCCTCTTCTGCAGGTCATGTCCAGAACTGGCAAAAGTCTTCATTAAAAAGGCCACCATCAAGCAGTTGCCTCCAGATGTCAGCTGGGATCCTCATTTCAAGCCCCGCTACAACCCGTGGGAGCAGCGTTTCTGCGCTTGCATGAACGGGGACTTTTTCGCTGCCATCAGATCCGGCAAGGCGGGCGTTGTCACAGATGAGATCAAGGCTGTTACAAATACTGCTGTTGAGTTGAAGTCGGGAGCGACTCTGCACCCAGACGTCATCGTCACTGCAACTGGACTCAAACTTCGGTTTGGAGGAGGCATCAAGTTCATGCTTGATGGACATGAATTCGATGCTGCCGAGAAGTTTGCCTGGAAGACTACGATGCTGCAAGATGTACCCAACATGTTTTTCGTGACGGGCTACGAGAACGCATCATGGACGTTGGGCGCTGATGTCAGTGCACGCCTTTTTGTTCGCATCATCAACACAATGAGAGACAAGAAGGCTGCCATTGCCGTCCCCCGTGTGCCCACATCAGAGCACATGGATGAAAAGCCCATGATGAGCCTGTCATCGACATATGTAAAGAAAGCGGGCAATGTTTTGCCCAAGGCAGGAACCGGGCAATGGACCGCTAAATCAAACTACTTCGTGGACATGGCTGGAGCCAAGTGGGGTGACGTTTCGACGGATCTTGAGCTGCTGTAGTGTATAATTAATTGTGCTTGTTGAATTTGTGGAATAAAAACATTAAATGGGCATTGAGATTAAATGTTTCAGCCCACTTGCCATAGCATAGAATGAATGCGAATGCGAGCTTCTACAGTAAAACCATTAAACATGCTAATCTCGTTTGCAAATAGCATAGCTCAATACATTAAATATTTGATTATGCCTCTTTACTTCAGATTTAGCCCAAATTAGGTGGCTTAATTGCTAGCGCTCAGAGTGGGTTCTGAACTGATTTCAGAACGCAACGTCCCTCTTGCCCCCACTGGAACTTTGCGGCCTGGTCCCGGCTCAAAGATTGTTGACTAGATCTTCATGGGTGATCGTCATCCTACCCGTTCTCCGCACCATGAACCCCTGCTTCAACTCGGCCTTCAACCGACCAGGGCGCCTCTGTTAGCCAGCACGCCAAAAGGCGCGCTAGAACTCGGCTACAGGCCCGGTTTCACTTGTGATCGGAAGCCTACACCTGAACTCATGGCGCTCTCCTGGTTGACACTTCAGATCGGCGGGGAGAGTCTTCAATATCCCGATTTGGGACCACTTTCCGACTTTGCGCGGGTGATCAGACAACTCCCAGTGCGGCATCCGTTGTAGAGCAGAGCTTTGACCGGAGAACGTCTGAGCAGACAACTCATTTTTAACGACATGTCTTCCATCATGTTTGCCAGTATTCAACAATTCTCATAGTATCTCATTTTATTCGAAGTAATTTCATTCTCATTCTACACTACGTCCTTAATCATGTCTACCACCACCACCACTACTGTTCAACTGCAGATGGTCAAGCCCATTGAGCCTGGTGCTCTGGGTAATTTGACCATTGAGCAGGAACGCAAGCTGCAGGAGGCATGGGCGTATCTTCTTCTGCTGGGCGGAAATGAGAACGCTCAGGACTTCAGACATGGCTTCTGGAGCTTCATGACTGCTGAGCATCCTGATGCCGCAATCCTGCGCTTCCTTCGCGCCCGAAAATGGGACATTGAGTTGGCCATGGCCATGCTTACTTCAGCCATTGACTGGCGCAAAGAGCGGCAAATCAATGACATTGTCCACATGGGAGAAAATGTTGGGCTGAGCCCATCGCCTTCTACCGATGAAAAGGACTTCATGATGCAATATCGGTCAGGCAAGAGCTATGTCCGCGGGACGGACAAAGAAGATCGCCCCATCTACATCATCAAAGTCAAGCTGCATGAGCCCAGCCTCCAGTCGCCTGCGGCCATGGAAATGTTTGTGCTCCACAACATTGAGAGTCTGAGGATGATGGCCAAAGCACCGAACGATAAGTGCTGCCTCATCTTCGATCTCACCGGGTTTGGCCTGCGAAACATGGACTTCCATGTCGTCAAGTTTCTGGTCCAAGTTTTTGAAGCGAGATATCCCGAGACCCTGGGAGTCGTGCTTGTCCACAATGCACCCCTAGTCTTCTGGAGTACGTATACCCACTCCAATCTAATTGCTTACGTCTAACGGTCTTGCATAGGCATTTGGAACGTGATTAAACGGTGGCTTGATCCTGTAATCGCCTCCAAGATCCACTTTACCAGCAGCTATAAGGACCTTGCAAAGTTTATTTCCAAGGAGAATCTGCAGACATGCTACGGCGGCCAGGATAAGTGGGAGTACAAGTATCGTGAGCCCGTGCCCGGAGAGAATAAGCTGCTGCAGTCCGAGCAGCTGTTCAAGATCCAGAATGAGAGGAGTGAACTCATCCAGCAGTTTGAACAGCTGACCCTTGAGTGGTCGTGCTTGGAGCCGGGGACAGCTGCGGCGAGTGAGAAGGCGCAGCGGAGATGCGATTTGGTCAAGAAACTGCAGGATAACTACTGGAAGCTAGACCCTTACGTCAGAGCCAAAACGTACTATCATCGTGTAGGCGTAGTTGACGCCACAGGCAAGGTGGATTTCGGCGCAGCAAAGTAGTGTACTGCGTACAAGTCGATTTGCTTGTTAGTTAGCTCTTAGTGTTTCATAACGGTAATGCATATCTGCCTCCTTGAAGAATCTGGGTCTAGTCATTGTAATTATGCAGGCGCGTAGACGTAAGCCACTGAAGAAGCTAAGGGGTGACAAGCAGGTGTCGACTGTAAATGCCCGAAATTTGACAAGGAGCCACCATGTGGCATCTGAGAGACACAGCAGGGGTTCTCCACTTGGCTCGGCCACATCCAATTCTTTTACGATGTGCCTAATTTGGATATGATGGCCACTGGGGTTCTGGTCTTGAGCTGTCTTAACGCCGGCGTGCCTGGGCTGGCACTAAAACCTTCGCTTGGGGGTCTAGATCTAAGCCCCAGACCTGACTCAGTCAACGTCGCTCAAACTTGTCAAAACAATTATTCCGTAGCTAGACCACAAGCCAAGGTAAGCTTCGCCTAGTGATTTCCTTCACCAGAACCTGCTCCAGTCTGTGTACCCCGCGAATACCTTGCCGGGTTCGTGATAGTTTGCGAGCCGTGCGCGACCCCTTTGATTTAGGTGGGCAGGGATCGACGGTAGCGCCAAGGCTAGGGAAGTGAACTATCCCCGTGCGCCGTAGGTCCGAGAGCAGCCGTGCGCTTCAACTAATTGAGAAAGGTTCTGCAAGTTGAAACAACCTCATCCGAACCGATGATGGCTTCAGAGGCTTGAGAGACTAAACAATTCGATATAAGCAATGCTCTTCTCTCAAAGTTATCAATATCCTCAGCACTCCTTCTCTAATTCTAATCACAACATCCAACCTGTGTTGACACAGTTGGCTCCTTTATCACCATGCGACCTTTTAACTTCTTTCTCGCCGCGCTGGCACCGGCCTACGCAGTTTCCCTTGACTCACCACTTACCGTCTCGCCAGCGGAACACGAGATTGTCACGCTCTTGGAGAAGCACAACCTGGCTCTAGTTCCCAGGTCGGAGCTAACAGACGCGCTCACAGAGCTGAATCTGCTGCTGAAGGACACGCGCGCCCAGCGCAGCATTCTCCTGAAGAGAGAGAATGAAGCCGACAAACGAGATGGCCTCCTAGGCGGCCTGGGAGATATAGGTGGTCTGGGGAAACTCACAGATTTGATATCGAGCTTTGAAAGCTTCATGAAAACACTTCAGACTCTCATGAGCGATGAGTTCCTGCAGGCAGTGCACGACGCCATGGTGTACCTAGCGGCAACGCTTAAACCGCCTGCCCCAGAAAATATCAGAAACCTTCTTGCACAAGCCTTACCTCTTGTGGAACTACTAGGAGAATTGGACCTCAAGAGTCTGATTGGCGAAGTCAAGGATATTGACCTCGCTGGCATTGTCGGCTCAGTCATGACGCTATTGAACAAGGAGAACTTGAACAATATTGAAACACTACTATCAAACGGCGCTGCACTTCTCACTCCCACATTTGTCAACGAGACTCAATCACTCATTGGAGATGTTTCACCCCTGCTCACTGAGTTGTCACCTTTGCTCAAGAAGGTCACCAACCTGGATATTGGAGGCATCCTAGATGCGCTTGAGCCCGTGCTTAACTTGCTCAACGAGAAGTCGATGCAAGGCATCACTGGTCTCTTGACCAACGCCGAGGCATTACTCACGCCCAAGTTTGTCAAGGAAACACAGTCTCTTATCGGAGATGTTGGCCCACTGCTTGGAAACATCTCACCATTACTGAAGAAGCTCACGAACTTGGACCTCGATGGTATCCTTGGTGCCCTTGACCCTCTCCTCACAAAGAGCTCTATTCAAGGCATTGTGGATCTTTTGAAGAATGCGGAGTCCCTTTTGACCGTGGAAGTCGTCAAGAGCATCAAGTCACTATTGACTAGCGTCAGTCCGCTCATCACGAGCCTCTCCAAGCTTGACCTCAAGGACTTGCTCGATTCAGTAGGCCCACTACTTGATCAAGTCGGACCACTATTGAAGGGACTCAGCAAGCTCGACCTTGATGGTCTGATGAAAACTGTCGGTCCTCTTCTCTCATCGAACTCCATCAAGGGAATCACTCAGCTACTGGGCAACGCCGAGAATCTCCTGACGAGCAAATTTGTCAACGAAACACAGACCCTGATCAGTGACGCCGTTCCCTTGGTGTCTTCCCTCAGCAAAGCAGACATATCTGACTTGCTTGATCAGGTGGCGCCTTTGCTTTCGGAGCTCGGCAAACTTGATCTGTCAAAGTTGATTAAACAGCTTGGCCCACTCCTCAATGAGATCGGCGACATTGACATCAAGGGTCTACTTAAAGCCGTTGGTCCGCTACTTAGTGCCGATAGTGTCAAGGGCATCGTCGGTTTGCTTGAAAATGCGGAGGATCTGCTTACGCCCAAGTTTGTGAATCAGACACAGACACTGATTGATCATGCTGTCCCATTGGTCTCGGCCCTGGACACCATTGACTTGAAGAGCCTCATTAAGCAACTCGAGCCCCTTCTTGACGCGCTCGGCGAACTTGACATCAAGGATCTCATCAAGAAGGTCAAGCCGCTACTCAACGCCTTGATGAAGATTGATCTAGCGGGCTTAATCAACAAACTCCTCCCTCTGTTGGATTCTCTGGGTGACATCGACCTTAAGGGCCTCATTGGGGTCTTGAAGCCATTTTTGACACCCAGCTCCCTCAAGGCAGTATTCGGTCTCGTGAACAACGCAGAAGATCTCCTCACAAGCAAATTTGTCAACCAGACCCACATGCTCATCGGCGGGGCAGTGCCGCTGGTCATGGCCCTGGACAAGATCGACATTGAGGCCCTAATTAAATTGGTGGAGCCACTTCTCAAGGAGCTAGATGGAATCGACTTGTCTGGGCTGGTCGAAGCAATCTCTCCTCTCCTAGGGGCCATCAAGAAGATTGACTTCAAGGGTATTGTTGATCAGGTGCTGCCCCATATCACGCCTTCCAGCATCAAGGGCATCGTCAAGCTCCTTGGAAATGTGGAGTCGCTTCTGTCAACCAAATTTGTGTCTCAGACGACAGAGCTGATCGGCGATGCTACACCAGTGAGTACCTCCTTCTTTATGATTTAATGAACACTGCTAACGAATTCAGCTTGTCGCCACAATCGCAGACCTCGTCCATGCTGTCCTGAAGGAGTTGTTGGGTAATTCTAAATAATGTTTATTCTTGTAATATCTTGTGGTTTTGTATGAAAAAAATTGCTTTTGGTAATCCATCGATCTTTGTTCTGTAATATTTCTTATGTCTAAGGCGCTCACTGGTGGGGTACGGAGCCAGGTAATTAATTCCCTTGGGTGGTGGAACAAGGTTACGATCACTGATATATTAGTCTCTAATAAAAACCTGTATCATTTGGTTAAGCTTAAATGTCTGCTGGTGTGCCTACAACCAGACTTCAGGTCAGCATTCCGAAATACGACGGATTGCCTTATGAAAGGTCGCGAATAAATCGAGCGAGCAATACGCCGATCGCAAACCGTGAGTTCTTGGTGGCAGTAAATATCGTATCAAGCTTGGAAAGCGAGAATGTGCAAGATCTGCGCATTTAGAGACTTGGTTCAGCCCGCTGTCAGTGGCATGGGTTGCAACAGGTGAGGCATCCTGCAGCCCGTTGCATTCTCGTCGTATTATTCTCCACACCCAAGACAAGACGCCGAATGATGACGTGTGTGCTGTCATCACTGCATTGCACCAAAGCAGAAACTTTTCAATCCAACAAAGGATAAAATACTCCGAGAGTCCGGCATTTAGTTGAGTAAGCAAAGTGAGCCCTCATTGCCCGGCTGATCACTTTATCTTTCTCTCCTCTTCACTTTTATTTGCGTTCATAACTACTACCGGCAGTGGCTCTAACTACCGTGATGATGCGTTAATCACTGGCGGCGACCACTCTCTGCAGAGTGATTGAGGCAGTGCGTCCTAGCAGACCAGCTGGTTAGCTGGTTGCCCATCAAGGCATCTCAGTGCCTTCATAGGGCTGTGGTAGGTAAGCGCTTGGGAAATCCACAGGGATCGCTGCTTACTGAAATGACGCGAAAAATGCCAATAGTGTCGAGATACTGGCCTGCAGGATCGGCTCCCCTGTGCAGCCCTGATGCTACTGGCCTTGATTGAAATGTGGGCCTGGAGCTGATCGCTTGATATCCAGAGGCTTGGACTTTGCTCTTTGGCAGGGTTGACTGCAGGTGGATATCACACTGCAACCCCTCCTCGAATCACGCGAGCGCTCTACGCAGATCAATTGCCGTTGTGCAGCCAAGCTGAATATTCGTGGCAACGTCTGAGCCTTGATTTCATCCCATCATTCAATTAGCCAACTCAGGCCGGGCTTTTAGGATTCTGCAAAATCACGCAGTCTACTTCCAGGTAGTTCAGGTTTCTGGTATCTCATGTGCAGATAGCTATACGACAAAGAAGCTGTTAGCTTGAAGAGTCCTGCAGAGTGATTCATCACCAGCAATTGAATGTGTTGCGTGCCCATTGGTACACCCGTGCCTGTTTACTGGATCAGCAATATGATATGACCTGAACTATGACCTGAACATTGCCCAGCAACAAACATAAGCAGTCATCTCTTGGAAGAGCTTCCTAATGGTCGTAGATGGTGACGCTACATGGTTTGCGCCGCTCAATCCATACCCGATTTGTCCTTATGTCGCGATCAGCGCAGGCCATGCATCCCACCCCAGCATCTGAGCAATTCCTTGTCCTTGCGGCCCCGACAATTCTGACACGAAATATTCCTCTAGCCCATTACGGAGGGGATCGGGGCCAATTACGACGGCAGATAAATCCAACTGTTCTCACCAAAAGACGTCAGATCCCCGCCCTACGTGTTTCGGCCAGCTTTTAGACCATCCTTCATACCACTGTTTGACCTACGGGAGTATACTTCGTCGCCATTCCCCAATGGCTTCTGTAGTGAAGCTGTACATTTGGCTTGCAGCCTTGGTGTGGAGTGTTCAGGCGGCCAACCTGGTATTTAATTCACCACCGAGCGTGAAAAATGTCACGACGGAGGACGACAGTCTGAACCCGACATACGAGATTGGGAGTGTGGTACAGGCACGATGGGAGTCCAACGATACCAAGCGGGTAAACTTTTACCTCCTTTGGCTCGACCCGGTAAAGGATGGCCTAAGTCAAGTCCTTCTTAGTGAGTGAGAAGAACAAATCTCAAGCCCGGCGAGGAATTCTAGCAGAGCAAGCACATAGCTAACTTGAATGATAGGAAACACCACGGAGCGGAGTTACAACTGGACGGCCAGTCTAGATGGACTCAAGAATGCTTCAGTAGCGATCCCGAAGAGCAAAATGTATGTTGTTTCTTTCGCAATAACGGACGCCTCGGGAAAAAGCGATGATGTGGGGTGGGCACACGCCTTCAACGTTACCGTGTCAGGTGACGGCGGCCTGTCGAGCGGCCAAGTTGCAGGTATCGCCGTCGGGGCAACGATAGGGGGCTTATTAATCCTTGGTGGATTGGGCTTTCTTGCGTGGAAGAGTTCGAAGACGATCCGGGAATTTCTCGCCTGGAGGAAGTCGAAAAAGGCCGAGGAGGGCGAGAAGGGTAATGTACATGGCGATAATGCGGTTCTGGAAGAGGGACAACACACGCGATCCGAGCAGACGAGTCCCACTCATCTCAAGCCCGAGGCACCAGGAGATCAAGTTACACAATCCCCAGAGCTGCCCAGTCCCAGCTTCATGTCCAGTGAAGCTAATGGGACTCAACCGAAGAGAAACCAATCTGTAAAAAGCCCTGAGGGATTATACGAAGCGCCGTGACATCTCATTGGTATTTGCAATGGCAAAGAATCGAGCTTGTAAGCTCTTAATAGGTAAAGTAGATACGAAAAGCGACAGCCTCTTTGCATCGGATTTTAAATAAACAAGGCCTGCTGTTGTTTTTGTCTGATTTTCATTATACCCGAAATCACAGTCATAGTTTATCTCATAATTCTATCAGAGTATATCAAAGATGTTAGAAGTTTTCCCTCTGCGGAAGCCATGACATTGAGCTTGTTGAATACATGGTTATTAATGTCCATCATGTAAATCAATCTTATAGCCTGTTTCAAAAGTGAAGTGAGCTGTAACAAATACGCCATCACCTCGATCTGGAAAGACCCCATCGGCGATTCATCGCATCCACTATAACGCTTCGACATGCAACTTTGTTCTGGACCCCTACTGATAGCGCACTGGTCAATTGATGGCAAGGGCCCGTTTGTGTTTCAAACCATCCCAATTATGTGCTGTTCTGATCTGCAGGGGAACGGGAAATTAGTAGCGACCTACTCGCCATTTACCCATCATTTATTCTCATCACAGAAAATGACTTGAACTCGGGCACACTAACCTTGCTTAATCTGGCAGGTGTTTTTTCCCAAAAAGTAGCTAGTCGTTTTCCCGTCACTTCGGTTAACGGCTCTCAGACCTCTTGTCGTTAAATTTTGTGGGTGTGATTAGCTCGCAAGCTAGGCCAACCGAGTATGGTGATCAAGCCCCTTCCCCACACTAGGGGCGTTTATAGACGTTTCAAAACATGGCATCCTTCGAAATCCATTGCTTTAGCGCAGTAGGTAAACTCGCGGGAGAGCTCTCGGGGCAATTTATGGTAGCTGTGTTATTATATAGATGGTGCTTTCTTGCATCTTGGCTAATACAGCAACTCTTTTGCAAAGGTTCAGCTGGCTGTCATCATGGCTCTCAAAAGTGGTTGGGATTACGGCGATGAAGACCATCGAGTGGACGATGCGTCAGTCGACCACATTCATAAAAAGAGGCCAGAAAAAGAAAAGGTCGTCCCCAAGAAGGAAAAGGTAAAGCAGCACTGGAGGCGATTTTGGTGGTGTTATCTGCTGGCACTCATTGGATTCCTGGCCATATTCTTACCGATCTTGTAAGTTCTTATCCACTCTGAGGACCAAGGAAAGATACTAACTCTCCAAGATTCAAATTGGTGATTCCAGCCGTTGTCCAAAATGTCGTCAATGGCCAAAGCCTACCGGTCTACGGTGGAGCACTCCGCGCCATCTCACCAACACAGCTCAACATGTCGCTGGGCACGTCATTAAACACTCCATTTGGCGTGAAAATCGATCCAATTTCTCTGGACTTGTACAACAAAAACTCTACGCAGTACTCGCCCTTCTTAAAGCTAAGCCTGCCAGAGCTACACATCAATCATGAAACCAACATCACCGTCACGAACCAAACACTGGACGTGGCCAACGATAAGGAGTTGTCGGCATGGTTCAATCTGTTTTTTGACCAACCGAGCGTGCAGTTGTCAGTGAAGGCTGACACAAATGTTCACCTCGCTGCGCTGCAGTACCAGCCCAACCTCGATAAAACAATCGAGATCCCCTCTCTCAACTATCTTGCTGGTAGCGGTGTCAAAAACATGGAATTTATTCTCCCACCGGATGACAACGGCTACAATATGAAGGGCCATATGAACCTGCCCAATGCCGGCATCTTCACACTCGGACTTGGCAACTTGTCATTTAATTTAATGTCTGGAAACACGAGGCTGGGCCTCGTTCATCTTTTCGATGTGGAGCTCAATCCAGGGAACAACACACATGCCTTCCAGGGCAATCTCTTCTTCGATGAATTGATACCAAACCTATCCGCCATTCTCGGCAACCAGCAGGGTGCGCTTAGCCGTGGCAATATAGAGCTCAATGCAACTGGAAATGCAACAGTTGTCAATGGCGAGCACATCAAGTACATGGAGGCAGTACTCAACAACAAACATCTCACGCTAGAGATACCCGTCATTTCATTATTGGGCGATGTGCTCAGTGGCATCTCAATCACTGACTCGGGCTCACTACTTGGTGCCGTCGGCGATGCTTTCGGAAATTCGACATTGATTGGTCATTTGCTCGATAAATGGGACGATAAAAAGACAGAAAATGAGGAGAGATCAGTATATACTATAAAAGGACGTAGTGTGAAGAAGCGATGGATGTACAACTTGCTTTTATTAGGGCTTGGGACAAGGCGATGGTAGTGGATTCTTAATGTAATATGCCCCAGGATGGGCAGACACAAATCTAATACAGGTATTATATTTTTTATATTCTATTTATCAGCCATTCAGATGTACATGCTAGTCGCATAATGAAACCAATTCATAAGTACACAATCTAGACAAGACTCCACTACCTGACCTTACTTCTCTCGTATTCTTTTGGCGTCGAGTGCGCGTTAACTACTTTTCCGATGCTCATTTCGGTGTGGTTTCCCCAACATCTTTGCCGATTTATCCGATCAGGTTGAAATATCCCTGTCAAAGAACACGAATTCCAAATACCAGGGATTCCATGGGTCCTGTTGCTTGACTGGTTTGCCAGCAAGTGCTCAAGATCTGAGGAAGAAATAAAATTATTGATATGGAAAAATTGATTGTTGTATGATGCCCAGTCAAGGCACGTTCTATCCACGACATTCATGACTAGATGTCCTGATTTCAAAGCCGCCGATCAACGTATGCACTGCCAACCGAAAAGACCCTAGCCGTCCAAATTGGGCTTATCAGTTTTATTTCCAACCAACATCTCCAATCCTTGCACCAATCACGCCATATCAATATTGCGTTAGTAAGCTTTGGCAGTAAAAGTTCTCGGCACGTCAGGGCCGTGAGCGTAATCCTCAGAAATCCAAGAGGCCACCATGATCAGCACAGACTCGAGGGCAGACAAGATGTCTCAAGCCGACTTTTCGGAATTTGTAACTAGTTTATTGGAGACATTCCACTTGCCTGGCATATCCATTGCCGTGGTTGATGGTGATAATATTTGGACAGAGGTACGTCTGCCTCTCAACTCAACCCTCCAGGTTTTGAAGCAGAGCCGGGCAAATTTCATTGTCCATGCGTCGAAACATCTTTTAAGAATCATTATAGGGTTATGGAGTGGCCGAGTTCCCCTCAACTAATTTCTCGCCGGAAACGCTCTCATATACTGGCAGTACAACAAAAGCCCATGTGGCAGCTTTGCTAGCTCTTCTCATCGAAAGTAAGCAATACAAAGACGACGAGGGCAACTTTATATCGTGGACCACACCTATATCATCCTTGATTAGGGATCAATTTGTGTTGCAAGACGAATGGGCAACTACGCACGTAACTCTAGAGGATGCTGTCTGCCATCGTACTGGTATCGCGAAACATGACAACGCCTACATTCGCTATGTTCGGCCAGATGGTTTCACCGGGCTCAAGCGGCTGATTACACTAAGTGAGATGGTGCGCGGCCTCCGTCACCTCCCACTGGGAAGTTCGCCGCGCACGAAATTCTGCTATAGCAACTTGATGTTTGCGATGCTGTCGCACATTATTGAAACAGTGACGGGGCAGTGGCTTGGAGATGTCCTGCACACGTGGCTCTGGGAGCCTCTTGGAATGAGACAGACTTACTTCTCACTGGATCAGGCTCTTGACTCTGGGGCACCTGTGGCCAGGGGGTATTTCTGGGATTCTGAGAAACAAGAATATCAACCGTTCGTACGTATGCCAACAGAGGAAGTGAGTGGATCTGGGGCAGTCATCATGTCGGCAGCTGATCTCATCAAATGGCTTCAATTTTGGATCTGGGAACAAGGCCCGCTCTCCGTAACCGGACATCAGACCATAAAACGTCCTCATATTGTCGTAGACGAGGGTCCCAATCCCGCACCATTCGATACCCCAATCATGTACGCAAAGGCATGGCAGACCTCGTCTTATCGTGGCCACCGATTCTGGACCCACCATGGAGGAATGGATGCTTTTGGCGCTCAAGTCACCTTTTGTCCTGACTTGAAGTTCGGCGTCGCCATCATGGGAAACACAGCTTTTACGACGAACGGCGTGGCAGAAATGTCGACTTGGAAATTGATTGACACCAAACTTGGCATCCCAAATATTGAGAGATTCGATTGGGCCCAGAAGTAAGTCTACGGGAATTGAGTTTGGACTTGGTGAAACTGCCGGCTAACCAGTTTGTTTTCAGATGGAGGAATGCCGTGCGACAAATCGGAGCAAATGTTGAAAACGGATTGGATACCATCTACCCAGATCGCCCAGCAACTCCCATTCCCACCCCACTCCCTCTGCACAAGTACGCTGGGCTCTACTATCATCCAGCTTACAAATATTTAAATCTCAAAGTCGTTGAGCCGGGTTCAAAAACATCAGCATGTCCAGAATATCAAGGACAGCTCTACTGCGAACAGACGGACAACAATTTCCGAGTAGTCTGCAACTTCAAGCACGTCTCGGGCGAGAAGTGGATCATGTACGTCGATCTTATGGACGCGCCAACCCTCACCATGCACGGATTTGCCGCGGTAGAATTTCGAGCTGGTGTTAGTGGTGAAGTCGAGTCTGTAGGAATCGAGTGGCGAGCGAGGACCAACGTTGAGGGATGGATCTGGTACAATCGGATTAACTCAACTCAGAGTTTATGATACGTCATTGAAAGACTTGAATGCTAAACAAGTACTTGGTAGTGTGTTCTTCTGAAATATAGTTGCTATAATTCACACCATCTACATCCAGTGTGAAGGCGAGTGAGCGCCCGCTGTGCCCCTCGCATATCTAACTCATTATAACCATGTGCCCATTCCGGCTCAGTGTTGGTCTGGCCGCTACTATTAGTTCCTACCCAAGCCCCACATTGCAATCTCTGATGCAGCATTGTATGAAGTAATCCACCAACTGCTCCCGTCATCTTCAACTCGACAACACGATCTTCGTAAGGTCCTTTGTACCCGAATAATCGATCTTTACGCTCTCTATCCTCCTCATCACTCTCAAGCACACGGTCTTCGGCAGGACCGAAGCCAGCACTTTCAAGGGTTAGTAAAGGCTCGGGTTCGCTCGATATGGCGTTTTGAAGAATTTGGGCAACACCGTCTTGGTCGGAAATTATCCAATCCAAGCCATCATGGTGTCCCAAGCAGTCCGATCCATGCCTACAGAGGATCCATGAATCCATGTTAATACGTTTGTGGAAAGCGTGGAATGTCCGCAGCGCCAAATTCCAAATGAACAGAGTAAATTTTGGGCATGAGGACGTGAAGAAGACATCTTCTCCGACAGAATTCCTGGCATTACATTCTGGACATGTTCCAGGAGCGGCATGGACAGGGATAGGGAACGGCTGGTATCTCTCCGCGAGGTTGAAAGAGGAGATGAATGCATCTTTCTGGGGATTGCCCACGTATTTTAAGATTTGACGCTGGATTTCGGGGGGAATCCCGGCCTGGGCAGCAGCTTTCTGAGCAAGCATGCGTTTCTTTCGGACCACAATTGGTTGGCTGAGACGCTGAGCATCCATAATGAATTGACGGGATCGGCGGAGAAGGTCGATGCAATCCCATCTCTCTTCCCCATCCTTGTCCGGGAGTCGGTAAAAGTACAAATCCCGAATCGGGCCGTCGGAGCCTTCAAATCTCCATTTCGCCTGCTCACCATTTGAACCCGGAATCTCATCTAGCCAGATTGAGGATACTTGATACGGCGTCCAAATTGGCTCATCTGATGACAGGGAGATGAACCACTTTCTTCTATTGCCATCGCCCAATTTCGCCAACTCCTTAGGGGTGAGAGCCTGAGCACGTACACGACTCTGGGCCGCCTCTTCCAGGGGATACTCTTCCACTAGCCGTCGTCGTACAGGGTAGGCCTCAAAAGCCCACTCAAATTCATTGCAACAATTACTCTCCTCCCATATGCGTCGCAATGACACCAGTAACGCCTCATCAAGTGATATGATAAACTCGCGTATAGGGAGAGGGAGTGGCCCGCTGGACATATATGTGTCTACCACTTGTTTGTCTATAGCAGATTCACTGGCGAATGCCTGGGCCAAGTAGAGAAGCATGCGCGCAGCTAGAAAATGGCCAGACTCCAAATGGGACAGGGCGCGAATGGGCTCGAAAAAGCTGCGGTACGCTTTGAGGATAGACTCATTTGATGTCTTGGGGCTACCACTGTGCTCGCCAATGGCGACGATGGAATCATAAAGCTGCAGCAGTAAACTCCGGGTTGCATCTTGAATTTGGTGTCCAGGGCTGGAACTGGCTTGTCTTGCCAGGCTGTCGATTTCGTTGGTTAATCTGGTGCTGCCTGCAGCGAACTCGGTGAGAAGCGCCGTGTGAGCGTCCATTGGGCTTGGGCGTTCGTGACAACAACAGTGATGTTGTGGGTCGATGGATGCCGATCGCGCTCGAAATATCGTGATTGTTTTGAAACTTGGCCAGGCTTGTTGTGGGTCTGTTGACAGCGGTCAAGCCAATCAGACATGACGAGGCATTGGCCCAGTTTGAATAATACGCGGTCTAGCTTATTAAAAAGGAGAAAAGGGGGCGTATTCTTCCTCAATACTGTGTTATTTCAAACCTTTCAAATTGAGGCCACAAAGTTGTAGCTTTGAATGTTTAATAGAAATGCTGCATGTTTTATTTATACCACCTCTAAGTCTCTACTTTGTTGCCTAAATACACTCAATGCAGCTTCAAAATTGACTGATGTCGTTTATGGAGATTGGGATGTGCTCTCCTCACTTGATGCGCTCGTTTCTTCCAGCGATAAGCTCTGGTATCGCTGCACAAGGGTACTCAGCAAAACTGTTCTTGGATTTTCGTTGATCTTGATGATGGGCACTGGCCACTGGGACTGGTTGTATTGCGCAATCCATTCCTGGTTTATGTCTTGGTCCTCTTTGACATAGGACAGCAATAAGTCTTTGTCGCGAGGCTGCATATAGTCACGGAGAACATGGTAGACCTGCCCATGTAGAAAATTGTGCTTCCCTTGATCATGCAAGCCTTTGATACAGAGTATCAACGTTGCCCGACAAGCATCCATGCTGTGGGGATAAGAGCCTTGCCGAAGAGTTTCCATCATTCTATTCGCAATAGATACGAGGTAAAGCGTCACCATGACATCGTACGCATCGTAGCTATGTCTTGAATAGTAAATTCTGACAAGAGATTCAATATTGGCGTAAGCGCGAGCGACTATTTCATTGCTGGAGCCTTCTGGTATAGCCTGGATTTTCCGTTGGGGCTGCACCAGTGCCATCAGTATACTATGGTATTCCATATGAATTCGCAGATGGCTAGGAAGCGCGAGATTGCCAATGGTAAGAGGTTCGGGGAGCTGATTAAACCAATGATGAAGCCTGAGCCGAAAGTTGTTTAAAATATCCGGTGTGAGGTCACTTTCGGTATTATTGCCCCCAAAAAATGCCCAAGACATCTCGTTCATCAGAGATCGCAAATCCATCGTTGCCTTGATTACATGGCCGAAGTGGGTTGGAATCACCATGCCACCACGGGGATACCGCACCCATATCTCGCCATACCAAGAAGGGTCTGCTCCAATGTCAGGTAAGGGGATTTCGAGAGGTCCCTTAATAAGTGGCTCCTGACGGAAATGAAAGCTTTGCAGGCTATCCCATGAATAGAGAGACCAAGCTGTAAAGTCACGAGCTCGCCGCATTCTTTTCCTCTTAATAGTAAGATTTGTGTTAAAAAGCCCCATCTCATGGGCCATGGCCACGGCCTGTAGCATATATGATTTGCCTATTTTGTCCAATGTATCCGAATCGAAAATGGTGTTTAGAATTATAGCTGCCTGGACTGTCGTAAGGCGGCTCTTTCCATCTTGAAGTTCCCAAAGCCTCTTTGCCTCGGCCAGGAATCGGTACGCAAGATTATGGGGATTCCAGAACTGAGCTCGGTCTGGAAATTCTACGTACGTATGGCAGGCAGCTGCAAGAACAGTATTGGCCAATAGCGGAGAGCAGAACCGATTTCGACGACCAGTGGCCATGTCCTGGAGAAAATAATCCTTTTGGAAAGCTGGAAGCATTGGGTACTGGTGAAGGAAATAAGAATTGAGGAGCTTGGATAGGAGTTGATCATCTTGGATGACATTAGTCCACGCGGATGCCTTTATGTTCCACAGATGAGGATCCACTATCTCGGCGGAAGAATAAGGAATATTAGGGTACGGAATCCCAAGATGGCTGCGAGTTTGTGTCTCATTTCCCACCTGTGTAAGGGTTGAAGTCTTTAAGCCCATCGCGGACATGAGGGATCCTAGATAGGGGTTGTCCGTGTATTGAAGGTATTCGGGAATTGCCGAAGAATGTGGGAATTGATATCGGCGTTGGGTCTCTGGAATCAGTCTCAACTGCATCAAGAGGTTCCCGTCGCTAATGAGGCGCACCAGATTTGTGGCATCCTCACCAGCTCTTAATCTGCGAAGTATGTGCCGACACTCATCTTCTTGCATTGTTTGAAGCAATCGAAAGAGCTTTTCATATGGCGTCTCTACTGCCTGGTGGAACTCTTGACGGTTAGAAGATGGATCCTCCCCAGCATTATCGGCAGACCTCGATAGCGCCTGACAAAGATCCTGGGCGGCCGTCTGATTGATTACTTCCTGGGTCGTAGAGCTACCATCATCGAGCTCATGGAGGAGAGATTCCAGGTCCGAACACTCTCGCAGCTTGTGGAGAACGGCAGCAGCAGCAAGGTCATCCCCGGATCTGAGAGCACGAAAAACTTTCAGTAAAGCATCGTGTGATGTACGTAGCTCTTGCAGCTGATTTTGGAGCTCTAGATTTTCTCTTTGTGTGGAAAGACCCCTTGCCCCTGAAAGCGAGCTCGGATAGATGCATTGTCTTTCTGATTTGACGCAGGCGGAGCACTGTGGCCGAGAAGCATCGCACTAGTGGGTTTTGAATGCGGTTAGTCATGGTGCTCGAGAGGACCAATGTCGGCATCAACACTCACCCTGACCTTGCGTTTCCTACAAGACTCACAGGCCGCGACAACCGGTCGCCGCCTTGGTTTTAACTGAGCTGGAGGATGCTGCTCACCTGTGCTGAGAGGGTTTACGGGCCTCTCGGTCGCTGGGGCCAGCGTTCGCAGAGCCCTTTGCGGTTCCTGAGCCATCGGACCTGACGATACGCGTACAGCAACTGCTTCTAATAGCAGTGTTGATTAATTCTCCTAGTTGAGAAAATCGTAGAAGGGATGGATTTGTCAAGAAAGTTCGTCATAATAGGACCCGATTGATAGCGAGTGCGGGGAAGTGGTGGGTACCTGTAGTGACTTGTAACCACTAAATTCAAGATGGTAACCGTCCCCGGAGCCAGCAATGAACACCAGCAAAGGCCGCGTGGGGCTGTAAGTAATGTGATGTAGCTATTTGTACCCAGGAATTCTGCTGGGACTTTTGTCACCGCTTAATCCAGGTGTTAAGCAAAGTACCCCAGCGCAAAATGACATGTCTTTTGTGTCAGAGTTTTTAGCTGCGTGGCATGAAAGGAGCCTTCGGACATCCAAGGAGATAGACGATATCCACTACGGCTTTTTCAACCTATGTGACAATGTTGATTACAAAGAATGTGTCCAATTAGGTCTGTAATTTGGTGTTTAGCGCGTCTGAGGAAGCGCCACTTTTTCGCGGCTCATGTAACGCTATTTGTATCACTACGAAGCAGACATGATAGTTCAAATGTCTCTTTTCTCAACTTCTAAATTGTATTCATTCGCTCCGGAGACCAATCTGTGCGCCTTGGAATGATGAATCCAGCCCTGTTCCAGCCTCCTATTCCAGCCTCCTGTTCCAGGCCCAACTTAGCGATGACGTAACTAATGCGTCTTAGCCTAGGAAAAAAGCAATTAATTTTGCCACCCGAGTTGAAATGATCTATCTAATATGTAATGCGCAAGGAGGCCAAAAGCCATCTGGCAATGGACTGACCAGTGAGCCCCGATACCGGCGATAGTCCAGCGACGTCACACCGTACAAATTCCCAAACTTAGAACAAGAACCGCAGCACCAACGCCTGAACTATTTGAGAAGCTCAAAAGATAATAACACGAATCACATTATGTTTTAGATATCATAGCCGAATAAAAGATATGTCAGCAGCCACTGTAGACAGAAGTATCAAGAACTTTCCGATGACTGTCCATTTTCACAATCAATATAGTCATGGCGGGGGGATGCTCACCTTAATGACCCCCTAATCATTGTTAGATTTACCAACTGCGCCATAGTGCGAAAGCTGAGAGCCCTCACAACTACGACGTTTTACGACGGCTTATCTAGCAGTAACTTCAAGAGTGGAGTAATGCTCGAGTTGCGTCTTGATTGGTTTCTGATCCCAACTGTATGTGTTTTGACTATAGGCACACGAAATATAACCCACCATTCCCTAAACAAAAAACAAGCAAACAAGTAAAAGGAGAGATTTAGAAAGTCTTGGAGCGCTGGCTGATTGCTTCGATGCGGAAGTCAACCCTCGGTCGCGCGCCCCGGGGGGGCTGGGGATTCATGCCATACGCACCAAACGGAGAGTCTTTGTGTTATTTTAATACGAGAACCTGTAATTAAACCTTTTTTCTTTCTCTTATGACATATTTCGCGCGATTCAAGTCAAACGTACGAGGTGGAGGAACTTGCGAATCACTTTCCACCCATAAAACCGCGATAACCTTTACATCACATCGGATGTTTTGACAGGAAGTACAAGTGCCATTGTTATGTCACGTGCCTGTTTTATGACCCCTAAGGCTCTATGAGCTTCAAAGGAATCATTCATAATTAACTTAAAGAAGCAAGACAAATTTGCTTCCTTGTTTCGGAGGTTGGGGTCGTCAGCACTAAGGTGCTTCGGCCGCCACTTTGATCCAATCACGATAGAGTAGGACAGGGCGGCTAACAGCGTTTGGCCTGGAATCATTATCCTTAAAAGAATAAACGCGTTCCCAGGTCACAGCTACATGAGTCTTGAAACAACTATTTCAAAGAGCGTTACATTAGTTTTCAATAAAACATAGCTTTATTTACTAGGCTACTCCCGTCTACTATGCATAGCCTTGCTATTAGTATGACGGTCAGACCTAACCTGCAAGGTAAACTGAGAGGTTTATGCTGCGGGCTGGATTAGGTATATTGAATCTGAGCAATAGAGAGGGTTATTATAGGTCTAGTGATAGGTTAATTAATTAGGTATATTAATTAATTATAATTAAGATATATTAAGAGCTAGATTATACCCTAGGTAGCAATAATCTCTAGGTTAAATAT
>NAGG01000982.1:0-11985 GCA_003031705.1 Calonectria naviculata | reverse complement strand
CCTCCGCCTCCGCCTCCGCCTCCGCCTTCCATGCCCAATCGCGATTCTGGATACTCGTCTGGCGTGCCCTCACAACCCAATGCCGACTCTGGCCGATCCGCGATGCTGGGAGACATCCAAAAGGCTGGTGGCATTGCCTCGCTTAAGAAGGTCGATAGATCTCAGATCAGAGACAGGAGTGGCGCCCAGGTCGCCGGAGGAAGCGGCGGTGGTGCCTCTGGCGCTGCTGCCGCTGGTGCTGGTGCTGGTGCTGGTGGTGGAATGGCGGATGCGCTCGCTGCTGCTCTGGAGAAGCGGAAAAACAAAGTTAGCAAGAGTGGTAAGTTTTCAGACTACGAATCGAGTTGAATCAAGTGTGCTGACTATGACGCAGATGACGAGAAAAGCGATGATGAGTGGTAAACGGGTTTCCACAGCACCCGAAGAGAAGGATACGAAAAGCATGGCTTCAAAAGTTTTTGCCTTGTCGTTCGGGAGTTTTAGGGTGTGTCAGTGGAGAGATGTTGTCTCCGAATACCAATTTCTTTTTACCTTTTTACATTCTACGTCACTAAACATGACCTTGGGCATTTTATGGGGTTTTATTTCGCGTTGAGCTTTCTCTGGGCATCCGAAAAGGGTCAGGCACGGAAAGGAGGACAAGCTCTGGGAATGAAGCCCGCATGGCGTTGGAGGATTTTATTTTACTTGATGTGCGCGCGTCGATAAGAGAAGGGGAACCCAGGCCAACCTTAGACTTGAGAGCTGATGACAGCTTTACTTGTGGGCATTGGTCTTGATCACGTTACTTTTCAGGTAGATGAATGAAGAAAGAAGAAGAAATCATTGGAAATTTTGAGTCTCTGTCTAACTAGTGCTTTTTCGGGGGGCGGCGAGAGCGCAATGATTTATGATGCAACATGTCATATTCGTTGAGTGCGGGTAGCATACATTAGACAAGGAAGAGCCGAAATATAGAAAGGGGTGACGAGCCGTGACGTCCCTCCCACCACGGCCGTCCAATTCCACAGCAACTACTGTCGTGGGACCCGCGGTGCTCGACCACGGGTTTGAGAGAGAAGACAGTATCAACAACGCCAGCCGGACTGACGGAAGCAGCCTTGGCCGGGACGTCGGGGGCTCGGTGGAAGTTTTGAGAAGGTTGGAAGATGGGGCGAGTTGGCTTAAATGTCGTCGATGTCGACCTCCTTCTTGTTCTCCTCCTCTTCCTCCTCGGAGTCGGCGTCTCCGAACTCGAAGTAGGCCTCGCCATCCTCGCCCTGGCCGAAGGTGTCGGTCTCGTTGATCTTGGCGTGCTCGGGGAGCTCGCCGTACGACTTGAGAGTTCGGGCCTCATCGGCGGTGTACTTGAGGATAACATCACCCTTGCCGTCCTGGAAGTCTCGGAGGGAGAGGAGGATAATGTCTCCCTGGTTGATCCAGACCTTCTTGCGCATCTTACCACGGATCTGGATGATGTGTCAGCAAAAAGGGGCTGGGAGAATTAAGGGAAAACTAGATGTGTTTGTACATACGTTGGCGAGACGCTTAGTTCCGTCAAAGCAGAGAGCCTCTAGACGACCGTTTCCGAGCATCTTGATAACCTGAGCGTACTCCTGGCCGTCCTCCTTGAAGGTCAACTCTCGACGCTGGTCATCGTTCTCCTTGGTACCACGTCTGCGGTTCTTACCACCCTATTGAGAGAATACGGGTTAGCAAAAGGTTTCGCGAGAATCGTTAAAAAAAAAAGTGACGCAGATCAGGCTGAGGCTGCAATGTGGTGATGGCACTGGTGGTGGTGATGGTGGGGGCGGGGCATTTTTTTTCGCGGCGAAAGGCACGCGTGCGGCATGCGGGGGAGTTTTGAGATGAAGACGAGGGGATCGAGTAGACGTACTTTTCCCTTGTTCTTAGGCATGATGAAGGCTTCCTCTGGAGATCAACGGGCCTGGCAGAATTTGGTGTCGAGTCGACGTGTTGTTTTGGTTGGTGAGAAAGTGGATTTTTCCTCGGGGGCGACTGCGTGCTTGGTTTTAGGAGGAACCCGGGACCATTTTATTTGGGCCGCGCGGTTGGGCTGTTGCAACTCTGGGTGGGTTGCGCTCAGTGCGGGATGACTCAAAACTGGGGACAAAGGGTGGTATAGCCTGATCTATTGGTTATCAGTGTACTTGGGGCATTGCCCACCGTTTCCTGTGACGCACGGTATCCTGCTACCAGCACCCGGCTAGCACATGCTTGGTTTTGTGTGCCTTCATGCTTTTACGGACAGCACAGCCACACGTGGCGGGTTCAGCGCCTGGCTCGTTCGGCCATGTCCTAAATCACGACTGACCTCACCTGAGTGGGTACGATTTTTTTTTGGGCGCCAGACAATTCCGGCGACCGATCTAACCATTTGAGCCAACATTGAGCTTCACTGAGGCATCCATTGACTCGAATACGCCACGGACTATACAAAACGGCTTATTCTACACTGCGCAACGAACCGAGCCACCGCCCCTTTCGTCGCCCCAAGCTCAAATGAAGCACGGCCAAACCGACGACATACCAACATGCCAATAGCCCCAGCTCCCATCGGCGCCCGGCTCCTGTCGAGATCATTGGCCTCCTTTCGTTGCGCCTATTCGACAGTGACGACTACTGCGCAAGCGACATCTCCCACACGGCATAAGCTGCAGAAAAAAAGCACACCCCGACGCGGACCCAATGGAGAAAATGCGCCCAGCAGTTTGCGGTCGAGGGCCAGCCAATCAACACAAAAGTCGACGGATAACAAGAGGAGACCGGACGGAAATGGAAACCAGAAGAGTCGTGGCATCAAGATGTTTGTGCCGGCGCCCGCAAAGAAGTTTATCAATAATGGCAAGCTCACAACGACACCGGATGTCTGGGCATTCCTTCAGGAAACGAGGATTCAATACGACAACTCCAAGACAAGGCCCTTGTTTCTAAGTGCCGAAAACAAACACATTCACCAGTCGTTTTCCTGCAAACTTGGAATTAGCGACCAATACATCTTACACCCATACCATCTCATCTACCTACAACCGCGGGGACACCCGTTTATGGAGGGCATCAAGTCCAGGTACCGAGAGAAGCTGAAGACACAATCGCTCTGGATATACTTCCTCCCGCTGGACGACCAGACTGGTCTGGTTCGCACCCTGGGACAGCGGCGACTGGCGAGGGAGTTTTGGGCTGCGCTGGAACCGCAGATCAACCCCAACTCAAAGCCGAAGGGCACTGTGATTGTGACGATATTCGATTCAAGAAAGGCGGCGTCGGCCCCGGCGGTCCAGTTTGGCAAAGCGCTCGCAGACGCCGTGATGGCGGAACACAAGAGGAAAACTAAAACATAGACAGGAGCAATCCTTGGATGAGACGTGGATATAGAAGCGCAAGCCAGGTCATGGTTGCCAGGGATTTACTAGATAGAGGGAAAGCCTACGATTTGATGCCATGTATAGTACTACTTGATACCTATCCCAATATGTAATATTATTTCGATGCTCTTATTGCTGTGGACTGCCTGGGTTCGTTTATTGGCATGGCTAAAAATAGGTGTATAGCACATGCAGCTATGCTCCCCCTGGCCGTCACAATTGCTATTCAAGTGGTATAGATTGCCCAACGAGGCTTCATATTTAATGTATCGCCTCACAGAAGAATGAACAAGAAGAAGATGCGGATGGAATGGACCCCTTTTCACCAACTCATGCGCTCATTTCAAACTGTCTCAGCAGCGACTAAAGTGATGTGAGGCATGGACCAGGCGGCGGCAAACGCACCAGCCTTTCTATCTAAAGCACGGGCACCGTCCTCCCCACGCCCCCGAGCTAGGTACTATGGAGCCGCCTGTGGAAGCGCAACACTGTCCAGGGGCCCAGCCACAATGCACACGGGCGCGAAACGGCACCTCAAGCTTAATCGAAACCTCCACGACAGCTTGTCCAATTCTCAGGCAGCTACCACACGAACAATCACCACCACCAACCTCACCTCCCCCCCCTTTGCCCTGCGCACCCGACGACGGCGCCCGATACACGAGACAATCGGCGACAGCATTCAATCCTCGCCATCGTCCAATAGGCCCGACGCCCCTGCTTATCCTCCTTTTCTAGGCCAGAGTCCACGGTGACGACAGCCCTATCTCCAACTATCTCCTAGCCTGCCATCGCTGCGACCCACGACACAATGCTCGTTTCCCTCACCGTCGGCAAGGTCGACGCCGGCGTCACGGTCCTCCTGACACCCGATAAGCGCCTGGTATGTTCTTTTCCAAGTGTTCCCTTCACATGCCTGCCCGCTGACGCCTGATTGAATAGATCGAGTTCCCTTCCATCCTCCTCCCTCCCAACATCTCGTCCGGCAGCATCGTCGACATCAACGTGTCCCAAAACGCAACCAAGGAGGCCGCCGCCGATCGCGCATTCCGCGCCCTCCAGGACCAGATCTACGATGCCTTTGGCGCCGCTGAGCCCGTGACCCCCGTCCTGCGCTGCCGCAATGCCACCCAAACCTCCGTCGTCCTCGAGTGGGACCCCATCGAGCTTGCCACTGCCGACCTCATCTCCCTGAGCCTCTACCGCAATGGCCAAAAGGCCGGAAACATCCCCCGGCCCCTCCAGATGCACAGCACCAAGATCAGTGGTCTCGCTGTCGACACCGAATACACCTTCCACCTAGTCCTGCGCACCACCGCCGGCACCTTTGTGAGCCAGCGTGTGCCGGTACGAACGCACAAGATGACCGATCTCAGCGGTATTACTATCACCACCGGCATCCTACCGGCCACCATCAAGGAGAACCTCACCAAGGCCGTTGAGCGAATCGGTGCCAAGATTGTCGATGGCGTCCGCATCGACACAACACATTTTGTGACCACTGAAGGCCGAGGTCAGCAATGGGAAAAGGCCGTGGAGAGCAACATTCCTGTCGTCCGGCCGGAGTGGGTTGAGGCCTGTGAAAAGAACGGCCGTATCCTCGGTGTCACCAAGTTCTACCTAGATGCAATGAGGCCCGGTCCTCCTGACGAGCCCAAACCTACGCCACCCCCGGTGGAAAAGGAAAAGGAGCTTCCGGCTGCACCAACTCAGAACGGGGAGTCATCTAGCAGCGCAGAGGAGCAGAAGCCTGAGGAGAACAAGGAGACTAAGGACGTCGAGCCGGAGGAGTCGAGCGATAGCGACGACGAGCCCGAGCCCGAACCCCAGCCTGAGCCCAAGAGCAAGGCTACACCCAAGGAGGAGCAAAAGGTGCGGTTTGAAGACGTACAAGAACAAAAGGTTGCCTTACGTCCCGGAGGCTCAGCGAGCAACGGCGATCTTTCGAGCGAGAGCAAGGAGGAAGACGCCAAGAAGGACAAGGACAGCGAGGACGAGAAACCCACTGGTACACCCGATGGAGCATCGTTCCAGGAGGTTGAGCTATAGACGGCGGAAAAATAAACAAAAGAGACTCTTGGTTTTTCTTGAGCTGCAGCCACTGAAAAGTGGCAGGCAGCATGGCATGCATTTTTTCAACTTTTTATTTTATTTTCTGTACCAATACGTTGGCTGGTTAGGCGTGGGATGGGGGGCATCAGTACAGCGACGACCCAGATACTCGTTTAATACGACCTTGTTATTCCATTCCTGTATCCAGTAGCTCTTCCTGGTTTGTTTTCTTCTCTTCTTCTTTCCCCCTTGGTTTCTTGTCACAGAACACCGCGTGCCTTGTTGTAGATAAAATGCGAGCGAGGATTAGTGAGTGAAAAGAGGTTTGGGATCAAAGACGGCAGGACCACGTCATTTATATTGCTCCTATGAATACGACTCCAAGTTGAATAGACAACCGAGTGGACTAAACAAAAATATATAATGTGAAGAAGTAAAATATTACAAACCTATTCATTTGGTATATATCATCATAAGATTCGGAATGCCTTGTCCTCCTTATCCCTGGCCATGTACATTCATGATTAACACATCCCCATTTGACCTTCAAGACGAACTCCAATACAGTCATTGTTCGTAATTTTATCCTTTTGAGCACGGTTTTTATAATAACCGCTGTAATAGACATCGAAACCCCCTCCACTTCCTACGAGACTTGGGTGCTTCCGCATCGCGACCTGGAGTTTGCTCAACCGCACCCGAATTGCGCTGCGCCTGGAGTTCGGCTACTGTTTCTTGGGGTATCAAGGCCAGAACTCGGTCCGCCCCCGTTTCATCCCATCTTGAGAGTATCTCGCGGACAATGCTAAAAATGGACAATGTTTGCGTGCCCCGGTCAGCTTTGTTGTCATTCAGGACCACTGCACATGCCCTCGGGTCGGCGCCGTTCTCGAGCAGTATCCTGAATATAAGCAGCCAGTTTTCAGCCAGGTCTGCACGCACACGGTTGTTGGAGTGCCAGAAACTCTGGTGAAAGTGTATCAGTGACCGCTGCCAAGGGGTATGGCCGGCGAGGCAGAGGTTTGGGTCTGCTCGTCTCTCCAAAAGCAGCCGGACTAATCTGGGGTTGTCTGGTCGTATCAGAATATCGAGGGCAAGAAGCGAGTCAAAAGTTTTGGGATTGTGTTGCCGGAGAACATTGCAGACTTCGTTCGGGTTGGCCTCATACTGTATCATGCACTCTATTATCTCATGGGCTTCCGACATTGTTTCACCCGCCCGCGTTCCTTGTGCTTTTTTCGACTCGTCCGCAACATGGCAGAGCATTGTTTGCCACGGACTCTGCTCAAGAGTCTTCTCGTTGACTTGAGCCCCGAGTTCTAACAGTGATCTCACTACACGCGGCTGCTTTTGGTGGCACTGGACTGCATAGCCCAGCAGAAACTGAATGTCCGACTGTTCCATTGCATGTTCACCCCCTCTTATCTTTGCTGCCACAGACAGCTCTGCGCCATATTCGATGAGGAGGGCCAGAAACATGGCATTCGCATTCATGTCATGAGGGAGGTTAGGGAGGAGTATGTGAATCCACGTCTTTCCTGGATTCCCCTGTGCTGCATTGAGGTTGTGGGATGCCGTCGTCCGCAGCAGCTCATCAAATGCTGCGTGTTGCGCGCTCTTCATCTCACGCTCCACCTGTACTCCGCGGACAAGGCACTCCTTCACCATGGCCGAAAATGCAAGTCGCCTAACCAACGGTGTGCTATAATTCTGAACCGAGAAAATACGCTTCAGCTCTGTCGAGGCCAAGTAGGACAGAGCTCGCTCGGCTGCGAGGACCGGGTCCGACGACCCTGATTTGTTCTCGAGCCTTTCCCAGCTGCCAGGCTTTTTGAAAAAGTCGGTGACGCTGCGGTGCATGAAATTCACTTGACGATCTGTTGCAAATCCCGCGAATACAGTCATATTTTCTAAGAAATCTCTGTCGTTGCTGTTCATCAAGTTCCTGAGCTGCAGTCCACTCCGACCTTGGCACTCTAGGAGGCCAAGGCAGCGACTCTTAATCTTGGCCTCGGCAGATTTAGATCTTGAAAGTGCTTCGGTTGCAGTCATGGGCTTGGCGCTGTGGGCTGCAAATTGTTCATCCGAGGAAAAATCGTCCGCTATAGATATCTCCAATGTAGTCAGAGTCCTGCCGGCAGTATGGACAAGTCGAAATAGCTTGGTAGCCTGGCGAAGATATAATACATCTATTCTGTCGAGGAGATATGTGTATAAATTTTCCAAGTCCCGAGGTAATTGGTGCAGCCTTACTTCCAGGTCATCAATCTCGTCGTTGTTTCCGAGCCCGGTCAGCAAGGAAATTACAACTAACTTTACCCAGAGAAAAACCCCGGAAGATCTGTCTACAATGTCTTGAATAAGCCGCAATGTCCGTTCTGGCTGAGACTTCTGAAGCTCTAGCATCCTTGAGTTGGACAGAAGATCATCGCTAACGTAGTTGATGATGTCAGTATAGGTGAGATGTTGCAAAGTGAGCCCCGAGTTGTCCTTGTAGGCATTCTCAAATATTGGCCAAGGCCGACTGGAGAGGCAGATTTTCACGTTTGGAAAGCTGGCCATGTCACTGAATAATTTAACAATTTCTGCATGATCGCCGTCGCATTCGTCGAGTCCATCGACCAAGAAGCAAAATTTCATCAGTTTTGCCTGCGATAATACTCTGGATATTGCTCTAAAGAGAGTGCTCCTCTCGGTAAGATCTTCAAGAATGTCGTTTTCTTGAAAGCTTCGAGAAGCCTCCAAATAGGCAATGTCTATAAGATCAGGCCTTTGTTTAAAAATCTGGTAAAGAAGCGAGCGTAGTAACCCTTCCTGAGATCTTTGTAGCTTTGTCTTCTGATACCAGAAGAAGAAATTAGCGGTGATGAGGGTGGCACCCCCAGCCCATCGGTAGAGCAAAGCTTTGGTTTGCTCTTCAGCATAAAGGTATTTCATGAGACACGACTTTCCTGCTCATCAATAGATTAACAAGCCGGAACAAAGTGCGAGTTAAACGAAGACCAAAGAAGCCGGGGGTTATATATGCTCACCAGAGCCAGGCTTTCCTTGAATCCAGTAGATTCCAGATTCTTTCAACAGCCAGTCCGAAAAGTTGTCCCAGCTACCCTCTTTGTCCGGGCTTTTGTAAATCCATCTGAAGGTGTGCTTGTGTGCTTCGGGGATATTCTCCTCGCGCTGCGAGAGGTAGTAACGGTGTTCTGCCCCACTATGATTCTTCACTGTGAACCGAGCTGGAAGCTCTTGCGGATGAGAAGGCTGGCGAGTTGAACGGAACAAAACAAAACGAGACAATGTCTTTTTATCCATTTAATTCTGACAAGGCTGCCACCAAAACAGACATGCACGTGGCTGGATATAATTGGCTCTGACATTGGTAAATGCATCAATGTCAGGCTGAACCAGGGCGCTTCAGCTGTGGTGGCTCAAACGTCTGCCGTCTCACGTATGACTGACTGCTTCTCTAGCGCAGCCGCATAAAACAACAACATGCAGCACGACATCAATTAACTCTGTGTGAAGAAAAGATCCAATAAGCATTTTCCTGCGTACACAGCCTTGACGGGAGGTCTAGAGCAGTGGCTCATTCCCGAGCGAGTCGAGCAATTGAAACTATCACGTTGGCTGATGGAAAGGTTGCCCACAGTTTGCATTTGATACTTGCTTATTTTTTTATATGAATCGATAACAACTAAATATTGCGTCCGTTTATCTTATTTAATCCATCCATTCATCCATCGTGAAAGTCATCCCTCAAGGCAGAATCTCCTTGCCACCCCAGTCCCAGCACCTCCCGCGCTGCTCAATCTCCAGCTTGGTCACCACGTCCACCAGGCGCTCCGCGGCGTACTCGGGCGTGAACAGCTTCTCCTCCGGGACGCCGCCCCAGAACTCGCGGCTCAGGTCGGTGCGCACCGTGCCCGGGTGGTAGCTCACCGAGATGGCGGCGTCGCCGCTCCGGGCCCGCAGCTGCAGGTCCAGCGTCCGCGCCAGGCTGATGACGGCCGCCTTGCTCGCCCGGTACGAGAACCACCCGCCGAGCCCGTTGTCCGACGTCGAGCCCACGCGGGCCGCCATGCTGAGCCACGTTGCGTGCGACGCGGGGAGCTGCACGGCGTCCGTCGACGGGCTGGCGTCCAGCGCCGTCTTGGCCGTCGTCGCACGGCGCGGGAGCAGGGGCGCAAAGTGCTTCATCAGCAGCAGGGTGCCCACGGCGTTGACCTGGAAGCTCTCGAGGCTCTTGGCGGCGTCGATTTGGCTCAGGTTCTTCTCTGCGTGGAGCACGCCTGGCAGGGCGCAGGCGAGGCGGAGATGGTGCGTCGAGGTAGGGAACAGGTCTTGCGCCTTGGCGGCGGCGTCTTTGAGGGTTGCTTCGTCCGTGACGTCTGCGTGGACAATGTGAAGCCGAGAGGAAAGAGAGCCCCGGTCATCTTTGTCTCCGCTGTTCGAGGACACGCCCTCGAGCAAAGATGCCTTCACTTTGGCCGGGTCATGATGCGGGCGAGCAGTGGCGAGAATCGGGACAGATGTCGTCCGCAAAAGATGGCGAGTGAGGGCTTGGCCAATGCCGCGAGTCGATGCACTGACGAAGATCCACGGAGATGCCATGGTGCCAATATCGGTGATATTATTGTTCTAATGATTGATGTCTTGATGGTCCGTTGCTCCTGACGGCATTAGTCCATGCTGCAAGACAGGTAAAATTGGATGGTGTATGTATCTCTATCATCCCTTTAAAAGCCAAGACACATGCTCCCTCTGCTGTACATGAATCAATTGATTGCGCGTTGAAGAGAGAAAAAATGTTCGTTTGAGTTGAGCCGATGCCAACGATCTCGGGTTCCTGCATCGACGTCATGTGTCCAGCGCAGAATCGGTTGAACTGATTGGTCCAGCGGCACATTCCCTCTGTGGAATCATTGACCCTTTCTTCCGAATTGATGACACCCATGAATCAATTAGACCATAGACTCTCGCAGGGTTGAACCTTGCTGCTAATTCAATTTCGACTTCATGGCGCTTCTCGACCGGGATCATCGCTGGAGGCGACGTCAATCCAATATCATAATCACGTACGCATACACACATACGTCACACAACATGACATATAAACATTCGCCAGGGCACGAGTAAGACCAAGGCAATCACATCAAGATGGGGTATGTATTTCAGACAGAATTGTTTGGTGACAATTAAGAATACTTTCTAAAGTCATCATGTAAAGGCGTTAGTATGTAGTAGGTAGGAAAAATAATAATAGAGTCAGGTGCATAGACTACAACAAGTTGGCTTTCCAAATCAAACAGCGCTCGCTCGTTAGGCCGAAACCTTTTCTTTCCGCCCCAATGTCACAATGCTCTTGGTATGTCGCAATGTACAGCCTCCACTCTCTCGCTCCCCTCCCATGAGAAATAAGAAAAAACGTGAAATAGTTTGTGGGTGTTAAAGGTCGATAAAATAAAATAAAGAAAGATGCCGCTCATCATTCAGAAGTTACGGAACAGGTTCTCGTCATCCTCGGTCAAGGCCATAGACCGAGCCTCAAAGCTCAGCCTTGATCGTCCGGCCAGCTCCCGCATGAGGGGCTCAATCGTGTCGAAACCGCTCATGTCATCGCTGAGGTTGCCAGCCTCCAGCTCCTCCTTTGTTCGTACAAGGTGCTCCAGAAACTCGCGCTCGGTGGCGCCAGGTCGGGGCATCATGCGGCTTCCGCGGCTGCGGCTGCCCATGAAAGAGGTTCGTCCACGGGGAGGGCTGAGAGAACCAACAAAGTCCTCATCAGACACCCAGCCCTGAGCACGGTCGTGTTCGCCGTGGGTGGCGTTGCCAGAGAGCGTTCGGTTGAGGTTCTCCAGCACAGGCACCAAAGCACGGAGCCAGATGTCACCGTTGCGCTCGAGGCGACGCAGACGGCGCTCCATTTCTCGGATCCGGTACTCGCGGTAAACGTCATATCGTCGTACAATGTCGCTGTTGGGCGTAACCTTGGCCTCCTCAACCTCCTCCTTGGGCATGACAAGAGGCTTTGGCAATGAGCGAGACCCAAGCCTCGAGTCCCGGTTGTGTTTACGATCCGCATCGCGAATCGAGGTCCACGAGCCGCGATTTGAGATCGAATTTCTGTTGGCAGGTCTACCGGGGTGCTCAGCAGGGCTCTGCTTCGAACTGCGCTCGTCAATGGAACTCTGCTTAGATGACCGGTCAACAGAGACGGTGCTCTGCTTCGACGATCGATCGACACTCTGCTTGGAGTTTCGGTCGCCGGTAGACTTTTGGGCCGGCGAGCCCTTGACGGAAGAGGGAGGCGTGGGGTTGTTGGAGCTGTTGAAGGAAACCACGGGGGATGTCATGACGGTCTTGCTGCCATTGGAGCCCGTTGAAGGCACTCGGGGAAGTGGCTTGTGTCGGAGCTGGGGCTTGATCTTGGGGGGCTTGGGGAAACCGTGGTCAAGAGGGGGGGAAATGAGGGGTGGCTCGATATCATACGGCGAAGAGGGCATAACGATTTGGGTCATGCCAAGCTGCGCAACTTCTTCCTGAGCTCGAGTGAATGGCGACTTCGAAGGTT
>NAGG01000981.1:0-22403 GCA_003031705.1 Calonectria naviculata | reverse complement strand
CCCTTTTTATTAACTCTCCCCGTTCAGCCCGCCCGATATCTCAGCAATCGAAGAGCATCTCGTCCCGTGTCTTGGCCATATATCTGCGCTGCATTTGCTTGTTCTGCTGTCCGTACCCCCCCGATGGCCCACCCCGACCACCGCGACGGCGGAGTCCCCGCCGGGTCCTTTGCCCAGACCACGGCTCAGTTCAATCTCGACGACACCGACGAGGAGGAGGAGGAACTCCATGCCGTCATGGCAAGCGACGATGAAGCCTCCGACATGCGCGAGCGGGACCGCAGGGACCGCAGAGGAAGAGGAGGAGCAGGGTCCAGCGTTGTCTGGGATGAGCACAACAACCATCTCCAGCCGCTGGTTGCGCGGCGGCCCAGCGGGGGGTCCATGGCCAGCTATGAGCTGTATACGCCCGACGAGGACATTGCCGTGCGGCGCAAGTTTGACCGCAAACTCGTGCTGTTTGTTGCGCTGCTCTTCATGCTGAGCTTTCTCGACCGGTCGAGTGAGTAGTCATGACAACTTGGGGAGGGGGAGGAGGAGGAGGAGCTGGGAGTGTTTTGTTGGCTAACAGAAAGTCGCAATTTAGACATTGGCAACGCCCGCATCGCAGGCATGGATGAGGATCTCCAGACGGACCCGCCCCGGGATGACTGGTACGAGTGGACGCTCACGGCCTTTTACATCACGTATATTGCCTTTGAGTGGATGTCGCTCCTCTGGAAGATCATCCCTGCGCACATCTTTGTCTCCATGGTGGTGCTGACGTGGGGTCTAACGGCTTCGCTGCAGGCCATTGCCACGTCCTACCCCGTCCTCATCGCCCTGCGCATCCTGCTTGGCATCGGCGAGGCGGGCTTCACAGGTATCCCCTTTTACTTGAGCTTCTTCTTCCGGCGGGACGAGCTAGCGTTCAGGACCGCCATCTTCATATCCGGTGCGTATTGCTTTTTCGTCATGTGCAAGCCTATGTACATGGGTTCGGTTTGACTTACATGACATGCCTCCTCAGCGGCCCCTCTGGCCACCAGCTTTGCGTCCACCCTCGCCTGGGTCATCGTCAAGTTCGCCGAGCTCAGCCCCATCGCCCCCTGGCGGCTGCTCTTCCTGGTCGAGGGCTTCCCCTCTGTCGTTGCCGCCGTCTTTGCCTGGCACATCATCCCAGACTCGCCCCAGACGGCCCCGTATCTCACCCGGCGGGAGAAGAAGGTTGCCCGCCTGCGCCTCCGCCATGAAAAGTCCACCTCGTCCAAGTCCAATCCAACCTCGGGCCTCCGGGTCCGCGACGTAGTCGCCGTATTCCGCGATCCCCTTGCCTGGATCACCTCGGCCATGTTCTTCCTGACCAACATGGCCTACTCGTCGCTCCCCGTGTTCCTCCCCAAGATCCTCAAGGACATGGGCCATGATACCCTCACCTCCCAGGCCCTCAGTGCGCCCCCTTACCTCGTCGCCTTCGTCGTCGTCCTCTTCACCTCTCACATGTCGGACCGCCTCCAGGCCCGCACCGTGCCGCTAATCTTCCACGCGCTTGCCTCGGCCGGTGGCTATGCCCTCCTAGCGCTCGCCAAGCCCCTCAACCTCCCCCACTTCCTCCGCTACTTTGCCGTGTACCCCGCCGCCATCGGCTTCTTCAACGTTGTCACCCTGATCATCACCTGGAGCATCAACAACCAGAAGAATGAGAGTCGCCAGGGAGGCGGCTTCGCCCTCCTGCAGGTCATCGGCCAGTGCGGGCCGCTCATCGGGACACGTCTGTACCCGGACCGCGATGCCCCTTATTATACCCACGGCATGTCGACTTGTGCGATAGCCATGCTCAGTGTTGCATTCTTGGCGTTTGTTTTACGGATATACCTTATACACCAGAACCGCAAGTTAGACCAGGCCGAGGCCGAGAGATTGGCCGATGGAACTGCTGTTGAAGAGGAGGGTCTGGTTGGCACTGGGAAACGAAATCCTGACCCTGCCACCGCTTTCCGATATATGTTATAAGATTTTCTTTTTGCATCAAGAGGCCGATATAGGTCACATAGGATACCATAGAGTCACGACTTTCCCATTTAGTTGCTATACGAAGCCAGTATATTTAGCTGTGTCCAGCATCTATGCCTTGGTAATACCCATTAATGATACAATCGCCTAAACGCTGCCCTGTGAGAACTACTTCTGCTCGCCCTCTGTTTTGAATGATACTTCAAACTTCATCCACTCCGGTGCGCGATACTTCTCGACACCTTCCTTCCACCATATTTCATGTCCGTGGCGGCTCCTCTCAATAGAAAAAGTGCTGAATCCTTTCTTAAACTTGCCCTTGATGGCATCTCCTGGCTTATTCCGGCGGCGGAGGGCCTTCTATGCTGCATACTGCCGCTTTTCCTCCTCGCGCTGTCTTCTCATCAACTCACAGACTCGGTCGAATCGGCGGGTGCTACTATGATACGCGCTGCTTGCTAAACTCTTGACATTGAAACGAACTTTCTTTGCAAGCGGCTTCACGATGCTTCGGAGCGAAAACTGCGACGGTCTTCGCTTTACTCCCTGAGGCCAGGCCGCATGGAGTACTGGCCGAGGTGCGGTCTCGGCCGTGGGGGCGTCAACAACCCCATCATATCCGCCGAAGTGAAGCTTGGCATTCGGAGTCTCCATATCAAAAGATGGTTGTTGCATATTCTGAGATTTCGCATCAGCCTCTTCGCGATTATCCAGTGTTCTTTGTCCTGGGGGGTTTTCTTCTGAACCTGAGTCAAACTTGAATTGACGGTACGACTTGATTGGCCGTCGTTCACTTTCCCACTTTGTGATAGTTGCTGCTGCTTCTGCAATAGCCTCCTGAGTGCTGTTTGCTGTGCTTGAAGTTTCTGTCTCGGACGACGTTGATGTTGAACCAAAAAAGTCTTGGTGGTCATGATAATTTCCATACTGTGCCAGGTTGGAGAGACTAAGTTTATGGGCTAACAGTGACGAGGACTCCGGAGATGGGATTTGAGGAGACCGTATGCCTTGAGAAGGATACGACGAAGACCCAGTCCGTACTCGAGTGATCTGAAGATCCGAAGATGACGAGTCGGCTAAGCGTGATGCTGGGGTTTGGTCGCCTAGCTTCAAGAGATTGGTCTGTTCTACTAGCAACTCTGCCGGTACTAATGGAGATGGTTTGTTGAGCAGAGACCCGAGATCATCAGGCTCTGACTAAGCAGCTTGCTCATCTTGAGTATGCTCCAAAGGAAGAATTGTGCTGGGGAGAAAGGGAGGTGCCTCCTGATCGCGAGAGTTCGGATTCGCCGGGTGAAAGGGAGGGGGTGTGCCCGGGGAAATTTGATCTTCTGATGACCCCGAGTTGGATTTGTCACTGTCGAAATAATGACGGGTGGACATCCTACCCCGAGGACGCCGTCGTGGGAGTGGAAGGATGGCGGCCCTCTTGAGTGAACAGGCAGAGCTGGGTTTGGCTTCGTCTTCGGAGGCTGCTCGTTTGGAGGGGCCGCTTCTATATGAGAGAACGTGAGACTTGAGGCGATGAGACATGACTAACCAGATATTACTGGATGAGATGATGGCTTTTGGTATAATACACTGGATGAATGGTGGATGATGGAGGAGAAAGCGTCTCCTACCTTGGCAAAAACAAGAGCAATAAGGGATGGCTTTGAACTTTCCAATATCCATTCCCGAAGGAGTACCCATACGAGAGCACCTGCCTAAAACCACATGTGAAATCTACAATCAATCATCTTGCTGTAAAACTATTGGTCTATGAATCATGTGTAGGAAAGAACATGCCGGGTAGACTTTTATTTTCTTGGTAAAATGTTTCGATCCTTGGGCAGGTTGATATGAGGATATGAAATGGGAAATTGTCGTCAGCTACCCGGCCTCTCGGGCATCGTTTGGGGCAGCATATAGATCAATTTATTCAGCCATAGCCCAAAAAAAAACCCCCGTTACAAATGTACGCAGGGAGCAAAAAAGAAAGCTGGAGGGCGCTGTGAGACTTTGCTCCCGGCAGGGCTTGAACCTGCGACCTTCGCATCACCAACACTCGCAGATTGAAGTATTAGTACGAAGCTCTAACCAACTGAGCTACGGAAGCCATCCAACTTAGTTGGTGGAGGGTGCGTTATTTTTATCTATACGTGGTTGCAAAGATTTTGCCTTCCGGTGGAGTGGGGCAATGACTAGTACTAAGGATATAGTTGGACAGCTAGAGTGCACTTCCTCAAGAGAATGAAGACGAAACCATGTTGATTAATCATTAACCTATTGACTCCATACCATGAATCTACAGTACCTGTAAGAGCCCCAATGCGATTGGTCGCACCAATTCTCTAATGTAAAAACAAAAATGTCCGGATCAAACAACAATTTTCCTAGGCTTGGCGTGAAGGGCAGTTGTCACACCTTGTACACGTGAAATGTGTAATTTTCTCGCCAACCGTTGAGTTGAGAGTATTGGCCCATCCATCCTTTGTCTCTCCCCATGCAAAGAACTTGAAGGGGTCGCATCGCTCGCCGTCCCGGGTATCGAGGCTCGTCTCTGTCAGTACATTTGTACACAAAGGGGTGTAATTGGACCTACGTAGCCATCCGGCAAAGCGCACCAGGCTCAAGGAAAACAGATCCCACATGCCGGGATAGAGGTGGGGGAAGCTCGTAACATGTGTAATGGAGCTCAGGGTAGAAGACGTAACACGGGGCTCCCCAATTCTCCCCGTAGCAAAGGTAAACCTGTTTTTGTGAGCGTTAGCAAAACAGCTTTAAACTTCGGTGGCGTAGGCTTGTTACCATTCCGGCGTGTCGCTCGTTGGGCTTATATTCTGCAATCGTCTTTCCTAGACGAGCCTTGATCTCCTCCGGCTCGATAGACTGGCCCTGGGGGACGGCGCGCTCTTTGATGAGGGGCGACGGCCACATGTCGACAGCCGTGGACAAGCAGGGCTGTGCAAGGATGGAAAAGAGTATGGAAGCGCAGGCAAACTTCATGATGGCGTTTGAGAGGAGGAAAAATAAGGTGTGCAGCCGGGTAAGAAAAGTGGTGGTTTGGTGTGTATGGTTGGAGACCAAGTTATTTGTGTGGTTCCCAGTTCTGAAGTGATTCAACATCAGAGAAAGAGCCGCCTCTTATACCTACCATATGGCAATCGAAATGGCCCGAAAACTGCTTCTGATTCCGGTTTACCTGCCGCATGAGTGCCGATGACGTAGAAACCTTGAGTGTTTGCATGGTCAGTCCGTACACAACCCGGCATCTTTTTGTTGCACTCCACGGCTAGTCGCACGGCTGTGTTTCGTGGCCTTGTCAAACGTGGACCTGCACATCTGTCGTGCAATTCCCTAGTAGCTATGGAATTGCAGGTCACGGCTCAACCGGTTTCCCGGGATCCCTTTTCTGGTGTATTTTTAGTAATGCATTGAGCAATTGGCTTTCGGCGTCGTTGTCAACTCAGATTCTTTGCGGTCGCAGTATTTCGCACCCTTGGCCGTTTGTTAGCCATGTAGTGGTGTTGGTGTTGTTGGTGAAGTGACATGATTCCCACAAGCATTCTCCACAATGTTACTATTTACTATGGCGCAGAGTATGCTTAAACCAGGGTCATAGCGCTGAGGTTCTGTTTCATCGTCAAGGCCATGGAGAGTTCGTCGACTCGATCCAATGAGCAGGGCATGCTCCCTGATTAGACCCACAGGTAGGTAGATCCGACTCCGCCGAGAGGATCACTGACTGCGGCACGGGTACTGGACTTGATCCCCTAGGATCTTGGGCCAGAAGCCAGCAACGGACTAGCAGGTACGGTTAACTGTCAATGTTGTATTCTTCTTTATTTTATTTGCTTTTAGACGCCCTGGTTCCGTGGTTCCGTGGAGGGGTGCGGTTACGGCGACGGCTTGGCGAGAAGCGCTATACGAATATTCACCCACGACAGGTACCGTCCGATGACAAACAACAAACAACAACAACAAACGAAACATCCCGTCTCGTGTTTCAAACACGGATTGACCGTCATTTATTCTCCGACAATTTAAACAAGCATGGCGATGCACAAACGTGTGTCAGTGATGGCTTACATAGATGACCCGACCCGGTCCAGAGAGTGACGTCGACCCGGGCTGTTCCCAGGCGGACCGACATCTCATATCCAATGATCATATCGATCTGGCGATCAGACCAAAGAACCGCCCGCCCGCACGTTCGTCTCGTCTCGTCTCGTTTGAAATACGAGCCCGAGCTCGCTCACGTGGTATCAATGTTATTCCACTGTTATTGGTATAACACCCGGAGCTCTGATATCATCAGTTTCGCCGATACAAATACAGTACATCTAATGACGTCTGTAATGGTGATTTGTCAGTGGCAAACAACAAAATTCCGATAAACAAGGCTCCTCGTAGCAGCAACCTTCCACCGGGCAACAACAATGTGACACATGATCCCGACGCTATGGCCTGCACAAGGTGTCACGGCAGAAGTGATGAGTTTTTGTGTTAGCAATCTGATTTTGATGTTGGAAAACGTTCTCGACGTGGCCTTTCTGTCCGTCGGCGAGACCCAGAACAACTGTGGCGACAAAAGCTCCGCTTAGGTATCAATGTTCTCTATCCACCTTCCCCGTCTCTAGAGAATATGTCGTGAAGTCCCACCCAAGAAATCATTGTGTCACAATGAGACCTGGTGTCCACGAAGCCAAATAACAAAATTATTCTTTTCCCAACAAACCATTGGGGAGAAGTACGCGTAACTGCGTTGGAAATTTGATTATTATTCGACGCATGCATAGGGGCCATGTATTCAGGATCGAACGTCGGTTACGTTTTCTTAACAAGTGACATGATTTTCCAGTTTCAATCCAATTCTGTGCGTGGATTGATATGTGGGCTGAAGATCAGGTTCAATAAACAGTGTCTCGTAAATGTATCAGATATCCACCGTGCTGCAATAATCTCACCCTTGAGGAACAGCTTTCGGCAATTTTCTTAGCAGGCATACAATATTTCAGCATACGCCTTTGAGTGCGAGACGTGGCAATGAAGCATGCACATCTCAACCACCTGCTTTTTTGGTCTTCGTGGAACATTGGTCTCGTGATGAAATGCGCGACATGTAAGTCCAATGCCAATGCTCGCGCGGCATCTCCGTACGGGAACGTCGGGGGCCAAAAATCATGCAGTGTAGTTAGACAGCAGACACGACGTCGCGCAGGCCCTGTAGAAGCACTCTGGTTAAATCTCCTATAAGGGAAATTGCCTCAACAGCACCACGGAAAAAGTTTTGAATGACCTGTGGTATCAGGCCGATTTACCTGTTAAGACGGCTTGGTGAATGAGTCGAGTAGATTGAAATTCCGAGCTGCGACAACTGACAATATCCCGCAAAGCAAGTAAAATATACTAGGGGAATAGAGGCACTCTGAAGCACAGGACGGCAAAATGGCTAATGTGACGAGGGCCGTGGCTCAAAACGGAAGCGCATCCTACTGTCCCTAGTTACTCGGCTGTTACCACAACAGGGTAAGCGATGAGCCCATTTTGGGCTTGCAGGATGAAGCAATAAAATTCGATGCAACCTCATCACCCTGGGAAAATCTAGAGCGACGACGCCTCTTTTAGGCAGAGGCAGATATCGGTTCGGTTGTCGCGCATTGCATAATGTTCGCGCGCTCGCATTGTTCAGTACACGGCATCTACTCCTCGCCTTGCATGCTCTGTTCTAGTTCTGTGTGACCGCATTGCCCTCAGCAAGTAAACCAGCGACAATGGCCGACTTCGTTACGGCAGAGCCTACATCGGGTTGGCCGCCCACCTCACTCCACCCGTTCTTCCTGTACGACACCAACCACCCTTCTTCAATCGCCGCCTCCGTCGTCGCCGCCAACTCCGAGACTCAAACCTATGTCGTCACCTGCCCGACATCCTGTGCGTCGTCCGAATTCCCGAAGCAGACCATCACGCACATGTCCGGGTCGTCGTGGGCGGGTGAGCGAACCTGGAAGGACACGACAACCAAGTGGGGGTGCGACCTTGGTTCTGGCAGTGATGACGAAATCGAGGATCAATATGGAGTTTGCAGTGCGACTACCATAGAAAACGGGAAAACCAGCTCTGGAGCAAGCGGTACGGCCGTCAATTCATGCTTTGTGATTGCGCGTTCCGTCCCGGCCTACATCACCGGCGGCATGGACAAGATGTACAAGATCTATCCATATTATGAAAGCACCATGGATGCAGATGGCTTCAACTCGGTCTTTTCAGAGGAACTAAAGTCCTTGCATTGCTCTGTCGTAGAAACAAAAGAATCGAGCGGGGAGACAGCAACGGCAGCAGTTGGGGCCAGTGAATCAACACTCACTGCAGACTCAGCAGCGGCAACAACCAATAAGCCAAGCACAGGCACAGGCACGGATGCGGATGCGAGCCAAACTTCTCCCCCAGAAGCAACAGAAGCACCGAGTGGTTCGTTTCAAACTTTGCCAAACATAATGGCGCTCGTTGGATCGGCGTTGTTAGGAGCATGGTTCTGGTTATGATGGGTCATGTCCACTGGCTCACTTGAGCTTGGTTAAGAAAAAGACAGGCTACCAGGATAATTTAATTCCTTGAAAATATGAGCTTGCCTTCGGGTCGTATCCCAATTCAGTCATCCCCCGTTTCTTGATGCATTATGCTTTTACGTTATGGTGGTGATGGTGGATGTATAAAAGCCCCTTGCCCTCCCAAAATTCTGCCTCTGATTTCAATCGTGTCTTATAAATGCCAAATAATTCGATTTCTCTTCGCTCTATTTACTCCTTCCATTCTTTTCCTGTCAAATACCGATATGGCACTACTTCCTGTTACCTTGTCTGCCATAATCTTAGGTATGCGCGTTGAGTTCACCAATCATGCGACTAAGTATAGAATGCGACGGCGGTGATGAAGCCGCGAGGTCCGTCAAAGTCGATTCAAGTATAAATCTCACAATGATATGGGTCCAATCATATTCTTCAATGATAGCCACAAGTTGGGTGAGGCCTGAACGGAGGAGCTCAGAGCCATCCTTACACCGTGTCTATAATACTGTATGATTATCATCAGGTGGGGCGTCTGTTTAGAGGTACAACTGGTCTAGGCAAACATAAGCACCAAAGAAGGTATATGATATCCGTTATGCTTATACAGTGCTCAGGCGCCTCAATTCTTACGCGTTATGTTGGGTGGAGCTGGCTAAGCGCAACCGTCATGATTGAAAAGGGACAGCTCAGCTTGACAATAACGCCTTCAAAAGACTGTATTTTATTCTACATCCTTGTTTCTGACTTTATCCAATAACTCTCACACAATAAATACCGGCCAATCTTGAAATCAGTCAACATGACAGACGGCAGCACAGCGGCGGCGTCTTCTACAGGTCGCCCGCGCACTCGGCAACGGATTCACAAGCAGCCGCCGGCGCTGGAAGTTCCTCATATCGAGGAAGATGCGGCTGAGAGGAAACGTGTTTTGAACGTGCTGGCTCAGCGTCGATATCGTAAGTACAAGACCCAAACACTCGGGCCGTTGTATTCTGACCAAGCCCAATAGGCGAGAGAAAGCGGCTGGACCGCCTCAAGGCCAACCGCACCGATAAGGACAAGGCACATGATGTCGGAGAAACCGTCCCAAAATTTCAAGAAACTTCACCGTCTTTATCATCCTCGTCACCAGAATCCCAGGTGGAAGACACAATAGATGTGGTAACCACGTCCTCCGAGGACTCTCTGCCCCAATTGATCCCAAGCCCAGGCCTCATGGCCGTACTCGACATGGGGCTGCCGTTCTTGGATCCCCTTGCCGAGGTACCATTCGATCAAACCCTACCAAACCCACTGACCCCAGATAGCTCTGAGGGAGACAGTACGGCCTCGCAGCCCGAGCATTTTCAGGGCCAAACACATGACTTCATGTCTATTATCGACCCGACCTCTCTGACCAACTCTTCGGTTGCGCTCTCAAATGTCGAGTTCACTGACAGCTACCATCTCCCTCTATTACAGTTGACCCTTCTCAAAGCCATGATGCGTATCGCAAGCCGTCTCGGTTCCCAGGGGAATATCTGGGATCTGAACTGTCCGTCACCGTTCAATATAGGGACTGCAACGTTAGCGGAGATGCTCCCAGAGACGTGGAGACCTACGGCGTCACAAATTACAATACCACATCACCCCGTGCTAGATTTTCTCCCGTGGCCGTCTGTTCGGGACCGCATCATCAACATCATGACACTTCCCGATGAGATGCGACCGGCCAACGCAAAGGGTCCGCTTGCGCTAGTCAATTTTGTCTACGACGTTGAGGACACCGCCGAGGGCGTGCGTATCTACGGAGAAGACCCATACGAGCCGGGGAGTTGGGAAGTCGGCCAGGTGTTGTTTGAGCGATGGTGGTTCTTGTTTGATCGAGACATCATCTCCAATAGCAACCGACGGCGACAGGTAAGGGGAGCACCGCCGCTGCGGCTTTTGGGGTCCAACATGACCTGCGGCGACAATCAAACATCATCTTGAAGCATGTAATGTTGGGTAATAAGTATCCGGTTGTCTGTCAAGACACCTCGGTATTAGATTTGATAGCCAACGTAAATGGTGATTGGGCGAATTTTTTTTGGTAAGGTGGCAAATGTTTGTACATACAAATCACAAACCAAGGAATCAAAATCATTAGTATAAAAACAGTGATTAAGAATCAAGGCACAGTGTTTAATTATTTCACTTTCACTTTCACATGCGTTGAGACCAACCGAGCTACGGGTTTCCGGATTGAGTTGATACAGAAGCATGCAGTATAATGACGAGTCCTCAGCCAATGAGGGGGGGATTCGGAGGGAATGACGCTGGAACTGTAAAAACTCGCCGAACCGATTACGACAAAGACCAGAAAGGCCTCAAATTGAGCTAGAGAAGACGGATTTCGATTTGCTCGGGGGTCTCAGTGAAGAAGTGGGATGATTGAAACCCAGCCAATGGAACACGTGGGGACCGAATCCATCGCCCCAGGATAAAATCTCAGCCAACTAGAGGACGATGCCGGTGTCCGAAGTGCCGGCTTCGCATCAACATTTGGCGGTGAGGACGAGGAACGGCAGATTCTGCCACAATTCTGGGGGCAAACTAGCGGCGTGGGCTAATAGACGGGGGCGCATGCTATGTGTACCGTAGTGTGCGTCGACTCATTGCACCGCTGTACTTGGTACCATGTAGATGTCGGAGGGCACCAGGTACAGGTATGGCATGGATGGCCAGAAAAAAGGTGTGGAGGGGTAATGTTAAATGGCACTGCGGGTGGCCTCGTCTCGATCAGGGACCGGTCAATGTGTAAATAGCTAGCAAGGTGCATGCATGAGGCAGTATACGCCCACCCTCTCGAGCTCGAGGTGATGGATGCATTGAGAGGGAGAAAAGACAAGATCGGCATCAAAGTTCCCCCCCTTACGAAGAGCTGCAGCAGAGGCAGGGATGTTGATGGGAGAGAGACAAGGAGGCTATACAGCATTGATGTGCTGGAGAGCGGAAGGGGCGGGGCAGGACATGGTCAAGTGCTATGTGCTCGGAGAGAAGAGTACGTATACCTTGTCCAAAGTGACACGGGAACATTCCCGTCTCTGCAATGAAATGCTGCCAGCTAGGTCAAGTGGCTCGTCTGGGTGATATGGTCATTTTTTTTGGTTTGGTTTCCGTGTTTGAGCCGTTGGGGCGTCTTGCACCTTGGATGTAGCTAAGTGGAGGAATGGAGGGTCGGTGATATTGGTGATGCAGTAGCTGCAGCTTCGACCAAGGACGAAGCTGTTGGCTAGGTAGGCATGCGTGAATGTGTCTTGGACGAGGCGGCTGTGACGTTGAAACTGGACTGACCATGAATCAAGTGGATATGAGAGTTTTCCTCGACGCCTCTGTCTCTTTCGCTTTCCTTCCCGGGACGACGGGCGCTAGTCAGTACAGACGGATGGCCAGCCGTGTCTTTTGCTAGCTTCTCACGCCATGGCCAGAGAGGCACAGAACAGAACTGTGGATAACTAGCTGCGCTGAGATCGAACCCTGCTTCCCCGTCTCTCCCAGGCCAGGCCGGTGCTAAGGTAGTAAGCAGGTATGGAGAGAGCAAGAGGTGGCCCCGGCGTTCGGAGCCCGGGAGCGGCGCTGCCTTGCAGAACTGCAGTGACAACAAGACGGTCGCCGCAGGGCCCCAAAAAGTCAAACGCAGGGCGAGCCGCGGTGGCACAGAGCCAATCAGCGCCTGGGCCGACCGACTCGGCGCCAGAAACGGACCTGTGCCACCCCACCAAGTCCCCTGGTGTCCACTGACAGCCCACTGGCAGAGTGCGTCTGCTCGGAGGTGGAACCGGGGCTCGTGGGGGGGAAGAGAAATTGCTGGTCGCCAGCGGTCCGATCTTTGTTAGTTAGTGCGTCGTCTCGCTCTCTGGTTTTTCCAACTCTTCTTATTCCTCTGCTCTGCTCTGTTCCGGTCTCTCATCCTAAGAGTCATCCTTCTTGCTGGTGCCTGGGCCTCTTGTTCCTGTTCCGCCTGCTGCTGCCTCTCCCTTGTTTGACCCCTCGTCTTGGAGTTGCAGCGCAACAAAAAAAAGAAAACACTTTAAAAAATCAATACCCCTCATCCCACCTACCACTTCTTAAAAAAGCTTCCCAGGGTAGGCCGCGTCTCTCTCCACCAACATCGCAGACATCGCCATGGTGGTTTTGTTATCGTCTCACAACAGCTACAATGGCCCTTTCCCGGGCTTTACACATCACTGCTTCCCCTTGTATCACCTCAATGGCTCTTGACTAACATTTCCCGCCTCTCTTTTCTAGCTTCCGATCCCTCGCCTCCCCACGATCCTCCCCGCAGTCTCCATAGCTCTCCCCATATCCCTTACATCTAGAGACCCGCTGTCTTGTCTCGCCTGCTCGAACACGCCAAACTCGCCTCTCTCTTCTCAATACCGCCATCATGCATATCAGAGAAATGCTCTCCGAGGCTGAGGCCTCTGGCAAGCCCTCATTCTCCTTCGAATACTTCCCTCCGAAGACGGCCCAGGGTGTCCAGAACCTTTACGATCGTATGGACCGCATGTACAACTTTGGCCCCAAGTTCATTGACATCACCTGGGGCGCTGGCGGTCGCATTGCTGAGCTCACCTGTGAAATGGTCCTCCAGGCCCAAGCTGTGTATGGTCTTGAGACTTGCATGCACTTGACTTGCACCGACATGGGCGTCGAGAAGGTCAATGATGCTCTGCTCAAGGCCTACAAGGCCGGCTGCACAAACATCCTGGCTCTCCGCGGAGACCCTCCTCGCGACCAAGGAAAATGGACCGCTGCTGAGGGTGGCTTCCAGTATGCTCGTGATCTTGTCAAGCACATCCGCACGACCTATGGCAACCACTTTGACATTGGTGTTGCTGGCTACCCCGAGGGCTGCGACGACAACAAGGACGAGGACCAACTTCTTGATCACCTCAAGGAAAAGGTTGACATGGGCGCTACCTTCATTGTGACTCAGATGTTCTACGACGCCGACAACTTTGTCCGCTGGGTTGGCAAGGTTCGCGAGCGTGGCATTAACATTCCCATTCTTCCCGGCATCATGCCCATTGCTACCTACGCCAGCTTCCTCCGCCGTGCCAAGCACATGCAATGCAAAGTCCCCCAGGAGTGGATGGATGCCCTGGAGCCCGTCAAGAATGACGATGTTGCCGTTCGAGAGATTGGCAAGACGCTTGTTGCTGAGATGTGCCGAAAGCTGCTTGCCAATGGCATTTTCCACCTTCACTTCTACACCATGAACCTCGCCCAGGCCACTCGAATGGTCCTCGAGGAGCTTCAATGGGCACCCAGCGCCGAGCGTCCCCTTCAGCAAGCCCTTCCTTGGAAACAGTCCAAGGGTCTTGGCCGTCGTGAGGAAGATGTCCGACCCATCTTCTGGCGCAACCGAAACAAGTCCTATGTCCTTCGTACTCAAGATTGGGATGAGTTCCCCAACGGTCGATGGGGTGACTCCCGATCTCCTGCCTTTGGCGAGTTGGATGCCTATGGCATAGGCTTGTCCGGCACCAACGAGGCCAACCGCAAGAAGTGGGGCGAGCCTCAAACCATTCAGGACGTTGCCAACCTCTTCGTCGGCTACCTGCACAACAAGGTCGAGACTCTTCCTTGGAGTGAGGCTCCTCTCACCTCCGAAGCCGATGAGATCCGCGAAGCCCTTGTCGACCTGAACAAGAGGGGTATTCTGACTGTCAACTCCCAGCCTGCCGTGAATGGCGTCAAGTCTTCTCATCCCGTTCACGGCTGGGGTCCATCCAACGGTTACGTGTACCAAAAATCGTACCTCGAACTTCTCGTCCACCCAGATATCATTGATGAGATGATTCGTCGCGTCGAGAACCACCCTGACTTGACCTACTATGCTGTGACCAAGGATGGCGCGCTCCGTTCCAACGCGCCCACCGACGGCCCCAACGCCGTTACTTGGGGTGTTTTCCCCGGCAAGGAGATTGTCCAGCCCACCATCGTTGAGAGCATCAGCTTCCTCGCTTGGAAAGATGAGGCTTTCCGTCTGGGTATCGACTGGGCCCACTGCTACGACGCCGAATCTCCCAGCAGAGCTTTAATTGAAGAGATCTCGAGTGAGTGGTACCTGGTTAACATTGGTAAGTATCTCCCTCTCAAGAATCAACTATACGCAAAACTAATCTATCAAAGTCAACAACGACTTCCACCAGAGCAACACCATCTTCGATCTCCTCCAGGATCTCGAGGTCAAGGGTCTGACTACCCCTGCTTCTCCCAAGATTGGCTCTCCTCCCAACGGCGAAGTTACCAACGGCGCCGCAACTGACGGTGCTGTTGCTGCTGCTGCCAACTAGGCGCCTGCATGCAGCTTTGTGTGATGAGATTTTGCATTCCTCATTACACAACACATAAACCGAGAAAGATATCGGTTTATTCATCCCAAAGAAAAAAAAAACCAAGAACTCTAAAGCATTTGGTGCATGATTGGGCGTTTTTTTTAATCTTTCTCATTGCTTACCTTATTATTTAGTCTTTTCCTAGTTTTGTTTTTTATGTTTTGTTGCATCAACGGGGTGTCTTTTTCAACAAAAAGTTCCCATGGATCAAAGGGGAGCACAACGGGGCGCACAATTGCAAGTAAACTCCGGCGGGGCGCAGACGAATTTCTCATTTATAGGGGGCGTGCTTTGTTTGTTCTATATCTCAACGATACCCCGCCGGCAAGGCCTATGGACGATGGATGACAATGATTGGTTATTTTTTGGATTTCACACAACGGTGAGGAGGAGGAAACTACAAGAGGCCACGAAAATGAAAGACTTGATACTTATTGACATTGGATGATGGCATGGCGGAAAGAAGATGGGCCTGCCCAGCAGGGCAGTAGAGGGCATCGCAGGAAGACATGGCAGGGCAAAGGAAAACACATAGTGCCCAACGGAGCCTTGGCTATGATATTCCAAGCCAAAGGGCTAATAAATTTATCCTTTTTTCTTCTTCTGTCTGATGCGGCAGAAAACCCAACCCGCCAATTTTGTTCTCCTCTGCTTTGGAGTTTTGATCAAGTCCATATTCATAACCTTTTATTCCGTGACATGTATATATACCGCCATTCCCATTTCACAGTCCAAAGAAACACCCATGCTGGCCCGTCAATCATCACCATCCATCCTCGTCCGCCACCTCATAATCCATATCCACCGCTCTCTCTTCGCGCTGCGGCATGGGTTCGTTTTCCTCCTGCTGATACCCGCCCATGGTGTCGTCCTTGTCGTCATCGCCCCCGGTTGCGCCAACGACATCGTTGTCGCTCGAAACCTTGACGGGCGACAACGGAGTCGACACCCACGTCAGATCGAGCCGGCCGTCGATGCCGGGAAGTTCCTTGCCGTTGAGGGAGTAGTAGAACTTTTCAGCCGTTTTGCGGTCCTGGAAGCGGACGTGGGTGACTGAGGGTGAAGAGTCGACGGATTCAAACTCGCCCAGATTCTGCAAGGGCGTGTCAGTTATGTTGCTGTAAACCAGGACATTGATGGATGAAAAGTATGCTGAACTTACCAGGAGGAAGTGCCGGAGCACCTCGTCTTTTTCGGGTGCCGTAAAGTCCACGCCCTTAACGGCGAGTTTCTTGGGGCGGTTGTCAATCGAGTATTGCGCATACGCGGCATGCATATTGCCTCCTCGGCCCCTGTGACTGCCTCGACCTCTTGGAGCAAAGCCTCTTCCGCGAGGACCTCCGCGTCCCCTGAATCCACCCCGACCTTGGTGATAGGAACTAGCTCCGTCGTCCTCGGCATCGGGATCAAGGCCAAGTATCTTGGCCTCTTGTTCCAAAGCCGCAAGCTTGGCACGTAAAACGTCAGCCCCCGAAGACGGCGCGTCGCTGCCCTGGCCCATGAGCTTCGCCTGGAGTTTTTCGTTCTCCTCCCGATGCCTGGCAAGCAGCTCTTGCTGTTGGCGCTCGAGATCTAGGCGTTGTTGCTCAAGCTCTGCCCGCTTTGATTCACGTTCCTGGTACTGTTTTTGCGCCTCTTCTTGTTTCCGCTGAAACTCCTCCATGTCAATTTCTGGTTCTTGCTCGGCTGTCGCGCTGGGGTCGCCTGACCAGCTCCCCCCTCCTGATACCGACGGTGGCAGCACGTCCGACTCGTCCTTGTACCAGAATACCTTGACAAACCGGTTGTCAAATATCACTTTGGGTGACTGGTAAGCCGCATTGGCCGATCCCCATTTATCATACTTGACAATAGCCAGGTGCTTGTAGGGTTGCATCGATACCTCCTGGATATTGCCAAACTGAGAAAAAAAGCCTCGGACCTCATCTTCGCTGAAGTTCTCCTCGGGAATGTTTTCAACAACGATGGTGCTCTTGGATCGATCATGAACTGGCCCGTCGGCGGAGAAGGGAGCGCGAGCACCCCCCTTCTTAGAGCCTCGGCTTTTGCGCCCCCCGCGTCCACCCCTACGCCCCATATCGGGTTGGTATCCGTAAGGATTTGGCATAGGAAAGAGCGCATTGTTTGGGTCATAATCTATATGAGCATACGTCAGTACATCTCGAGGAAGCGACAAGGCCCACAGTAGCTCACCTTCACCGGGCTGCCCCATAGGAGGCACAAAAATAGACTCATGCCCATGATCATACTGACAAGTACTTCCTCTGGAGCAAAACCCTTTGGTATCAAAATCTCGGCACCGGCCTTTCCGCTTTGGTTGGTTTCGTCCACCTCCAAATGACTGCGGCCAATTTGACATGCCCGAGAGTTGGGGGTACATAGACTGCAGCTGCATAAAAGCCTCCATTGGATTGCTCGGATCAAATGGCGGTAAGTTTGGCGGCTGGGGGAATCGATTCATTGAGCCGCCTTGTCCTTGCCACCCTCCTCTTGTGTCGTCGTTTCGTCCTCCGCGGCCACCTCGACGCGGCTGTTTGACAGCTCGTGCACCATGGTTCGGCCCATCTCTACCGTCTGGCTCGTCGAACTCGTCGCGATCGTGAAATCCTCGTTTTCTCGAGCCGCCATTGGGGGCGCTAGGGTTGAACGTGGTGGACGATGTGGGAGGGACCTCGGCGCTGAACTTGGGAGCTGGCGGAGCTCCAGGGAGGTAGCTCTTGTAGGCGATGGCCTGGAAGACATCATCTAAGAAAGATTTCGGGTCTGCGTGCCGTTAGTCGATGGTGTGTTGGAGGTACGATCTGAGCGCAGGTCGCATACCTTCAGACAAAAAGTCGGGAATCTCCTGCTCACACAGCTTCCGCACCGCGTCGCGGTCGCCGTCGTGTTTCAACAGTGCAATGACATACTCGGCAAGAACGTCAGAATCGGCGTCAGACCTGGAAGAGGGGGGAAATGCGCGTTAGCAGAGGCATTGGGGGCATGATGCTGGAGAGTCGAGGGAGGGCGAGACGAACGTGTTTTCGATGCGCTTGACAATCCACGCCTTCAGCAGGGGCGCATCTTCCTCAGGAAATAGCATGGCTCACACACACTCACGCGACACAAGTTTTAGCAGTTGTCGTGCATTGGTCCAAGTTTCGGCGTGGATTTGTTCCCTCGTTTCGAGATGCAGTCTTGGGAAGGTTTTCGGCGTGTGCTCAAGGTGAGGTACTCCGCGCCTAATTTTAGTTGTCCGACACCCGGTGGGGAGCCAGTGTCGTCACACATAGGCGACAGCTAGTGTCGTCAAGTGGGGACATGCCAACTGCACGGAAATTTTGTGATACAGTTCAACTTCCATCCCGCAACTAATCTGCATTGGCATCTTTTGATCTGTTAAAGCTAACAGACCGAAATGGCCAGTCTGGGGCCACAACTCTAGACATAGACAACGCCTACAATGTCGATTGTTGGTCAACACATAGCCAGCCAACCGGTTTATTCTTTCATCCATGTCACCAAGGCACGTGTATGTTTTTTTTAACTTCATTCTTAACATGTTCAACTCATCAAGTGACGACGTAACTACATGAAAGCCAGTCCGAGCTTCCTTTGGTGTCTAGCCTCAACCTGGCTCTCGACTTTTTTATCTCTTGGTATTCGCTCAGCATGCCCTCTTGAACTCAGAGGGAGCTCCTCCATGGGATCGGGCATACGTCCCAAATCCGCTCTATCAGCCGGTTGATATAATGTGCACATTTTGGCACGAATAGCGATTCCATCGGCACGTAAAGAAGCCGCTTACAGCTTGTCGTAGTACTGCACAGGTTGGTTAGTCTTCTATTCACAACACACAATGAGCATTTTGGGTAAAAACTTACGTTCTCGACACCGGGCACCTCGACCTTGATACCCTTGCGCTTGCGCATCTCGGTGACGATGGTTCCGACCTTGCTGGTGGAGTCGAGAGGAGAGCCACCGGGGAGGATCTGCCAGTGGTCGAAGACGGACTGGGGGAAAGCCTGTCCGGAGGTGGCCTGTCGAAGGTCGCCGTTGAAGCCGAAGGACTCCAGGACGGGGAGGTAGGCCTTGATGTTGAACAGAGGAGTACCGGGACGCTGCTCCTCGTTGAAGACGTGACCACGTCGTCGGGTAAGGACACCGTACACACCACCCATGGCCTGCTCGGGCACCTGGATCTCGACGAGGTAGACGGGCTCGAGAAGAGCGGGCTCGGCAAGCAGAGCAGCGGCGTACAAGACACGACGAGCAGTGGGGATGATCTGACCACCACCACGGTGGATGGCATCGGCGTGGAGGGTAACATCGAGGATGTTGTAGCGGATGGATCGCATGGGCTCCTCAGCAACGGGACCCTCTCGGGAAGCCCACTGGAAACCAGAGACAACGGAATCCTTGATTTCGTTGAGGTACTGGACGGCCTTGGTCTGGTCAACGAGCAAGTTGGCACCGGTACCGTCGGGACCGAAAGTCCAGATCTTTCGGGCGTCGGTGACATCCCAGCCGAAGTCATCAGCAAGGACACGGGCACGAGCCTTGAAATCGTCACGAGCGCTGACCTTGCCGGCCTCAATGGCCAGAGAGAGCTCCTCCTCAATGGGCTCGGCAACCATGTAGAGACGGTTGTGCTTGTTGGGAGACTTGGACAGGGCAGTGATGGAGGACTTGCCCTGGACGGTCTCACGGTACTGGACGACGGGGTCGGAGATGTGGAGGGGAACACCAGCGTGGTCCTCCTCGAGATCCTTCAAGCAAATCTCGAGGTGCAGCTCACCGGCACCGGCAACGACGTGCTCACCGGACTCAGAGGTGAAAGTCAGGACACAGGGGTCAGACTTGGAGAGACGCTTGAGACCTTCAACAAGCTTGGGAAGATCCTGGGCGTTCTTGACCTGGACGGAACGCTGGACGACGGGGGAGACGGAGAACTTCATGACCTTAAGGTTGTGGGCAGTCTCGTCGGTGGTAAGAGTACCAGACTTGAGCAGGAACTGATCGATACCGACCAGACCGACAATGTTACCGGCAGGCATGTCGTCGATGGGCTCGACCTTGCCACCCATCATCAGGACGGTTCGCTGGATGGCCTTGATGAAGAGATCCTCCTTCTTGCCAGGGGTGTAGTTGGGGCCCTGGATGCGGACCTTGAGACCGGATCGGACGGTACCGGAGAAGACACGACCGAAGGCGTAGAATCGACCCTTATCGGAAGTGGGCACCATCTTGGAGACGTAAAGCATGAGAGGACCCTTGGGGTCACAGTCACGGATACCAATGGCGGCAGCATCGTCGGTGGGACCCTCGTACAGAGTCTCGGAACGGTACTTCTGGGCAGTGACGGGGGAAGGAAGGTGGAGGATCAACATCTCAAGAAGAGAGTCGGCGGCGGGGAGGAAAGTTCGCATGACAGCCTTGAGCTGCTGCTTGCCCTCCTTGTCACGGTCCTCAACGGAGAGCTTGAGGTTAAGCTTCTCGAGGAGGGTGGCGACCTCATCCTTCTTGAAGTCCATGACGGCCTTGAAGATCTTGAAGATGGGGTCCAGGATGAACTGGTTGAAGGCACGCTCAAGCTGCTTGCCCTCGTAGGTGCCGTTCTTGGTCCACTTCTTGGTGTGGGGGTTGAAGTAGTTGTCACCCTACATTGAGAGGTTAGTTGCAGGTCATAATGCTGTGGGATTCCAAAACTTACCCAGAGACGCTCCATCATCTTGTTCTTGTCAACACCGAACTTCTTGGCGTATCGGACGGCGAACTGGCGGACGGTGAAGGCCCAGCCGTGAAGACCGGAACCGAAAGCGACGGTACCCTTGTAAGGGTAGACCTGGACATCACCGAGGGTCTTGTCGAAGTAGGTGGAGATGATGACGTTGACGGACTCGATGGTTCGGGAGAAGGACTGGTAAAGATCCTCCTTGGAGACCTGAAGCTCGAGAAGAGCACGGTCGACCTTGTTGATGATGACGACGGGCTTGATACGCTCACCAAGAGCCTGTCGGAGCACAGTCTCGGTCTGGACACAGACACCCTCGACAGTGTCGACGACGACGAGAGCACCATCAGTGACACGAAGAGCAGCAGTAACCTCAGAAGAGAAATCAACGTGACCGGGCGAGTCAATAAGGTTGATCAAGAAGTCAGTGCCCTCAGTCTTCTGGCCGACAATGTCGGGAACATCATCTTCCTCGACGGAACCGTACAGGGAGATGGCAGTAGACTTGATGGTAATACCACGCTCCTGCTCGTCGGCACGAGTATCGGTAGCTCGGGCATCGCCAGCCTTTGCGGTGGAAATGATACCAGCCTTGGCGAGAAGGGAGTCGGTCAGGGTAGACTTGCCGTGATCGACGTGGGCAATAACGGACATGTTACGGACATTGGTGGGCTTGTCCATAAGGGCCCGGATCTCGTCGATAGTGAAGCTGTTCAGGGGGGGGTCATCATGTCAGCTCATGGACATCGCACACTTCTTAACTCCGAAGCGGGGTACAAGGGAAAATTTGGTGTTTTGGGTAGCTGGGCTGTTGTTGGAGCGCGAGCCCGTACGACGCCGAAAGCCATAGCCAAGCTCAGCCAAAATGCAGCAGAGCGTCGATTGGGATGGATTGGAATAAACAATTAGACTTACTTGACCATCTTGGCGGTATTGATGAGATGACCTGATTATGTGTGGTTTGTGAAAAGTCGAAGTCGTCGATGTGGGAACAGAGCGGGGTCGAAGTACACCCCGCGATCTGATTCCGTTGGAGGGTATATAGAAGCGGTGCCTCGTAGGACGGCAACGATTCTAAATGACGATGGAAAAGGGACAGCGAGGGGGCGGGAGTACCACTGTCGCTCTTTTATGCGTCCCTTGAAGAAGGTTGGAAGGGAAAAAAAAGAAGAAGAGGAAGAGAGAAGGTGGGAGGGGGGTAAAGTGGGTAGACAATGTGTGACAACCCCGGCGACGGGCAAAGTTGGGACAGCCCACACACAGCACGAGGCGCTGTGACCAAGACGAGGGAAAAAAAATGCACCAGCGTGCAATAGTAATGGTGGTGGGCGTGTTGGTGGGGCACTGAACAGGGCAACCCCGCCACTGGAAGTGGGCTGTCGGCAGCATTTTTTTTTTTTTTCTATGGGCGCGACCATATTTTTTTTTGCGCGAGACAAGGAGGGGGAGGGGTAGGCGGCATGGAGGGGTTGGGCTGATGGGAGCGCGCGCGCGCAGTCTAGACAGTGGCACAGCCGTTCTCAGCGGGAGGGCAAACGCCCACAAACAACCACTGAGGAGGCTACTACGCGCCCACTGACGACGACGCAGGCCACTGAGAGCCGCTGGCAGTAGGTGTGTGTGGGTAGCTCGATTTCGTCACCCCGCTGAGATTCTGCTCGCCGAAAGAGCAACGCTCCTCGCGCACAAGAAAGGGCACCAACCCTGATTCGCCGCCCAAGGAGATAACTCGGCTGCGGGTAACCTTTCCATGAGAAGGTTGGGCTCTGGCTCTGGCTCTGG